>CANUEX010093045.1:0-19909 GCA_948099535.1 Jatropha multifida | reverse complement strand
TGAGAACTTATAAGTATGCATAGGCTTTATAGTGTCCAGATCAATTACAATTGCAAACAATCATTATAGTATAATTGAAGCAGCTTTCATTAAGCTTGAAAATAGTTCAATTACCTTGCAATTTCACACCTCTTGACAGCGATAATGCCATATTTAAGGCTGTTGTTGATGAGTCGATGGCCCAAAAACACAAGCCGCAATCGACGACACAAAAACACAAGCTGTCGCTGCGGGTACTATCATACCTCTGCTAGCCCATCTTTGTTTGAGAGGGTTCCAGTCGCGGCGATTGGAGTTGCTGGCGCTACTACCAAGACCGGAGCTATGAAAAAATCAAATCTAAATTAAACTAAACCCTTTTGAAAAAAAATCCATGAGTTAATTGAAAAATCAAACAAACCTATGAATTGAAAGAAACCCTAACCACCGATTAACCAATTAGAAATTTCTAGAGAACCCTAAAATTCCCATTTTGTCCCAACTTTCCCTTCTCTCCTTCCCGTTAGCTCTGACCAGACCTTCTTCATGCCACCATTGTGTCTTCGGTCTCTCCTCCTTTCTGTTTCTACGTCCCGAGCGAGAGAGGGAGCTGTGATTTCGATTGAAAGCTCGCTCTTCTCTCCTCCTTGTTTCTCCCATAACTCTAGCTCGATCGATCGATGCCAACTCCATTATTGTCGATGACATAGCTTCAATCACTCTCTCCCTTCATTTCCGGCTAATGTAGCAATTTGGTGAAGCTGCAATTACAATTTGTTCCGATCAGGACAGTCGACTCCGTCCTTTCCATTTCGAACGATACCAAATATTAGGGCTAATCGCAAATTTTCTCTCATTCTTATTAAAGTTAGTTATAAATTCAATTATTTTATTTTTTAACAATTGTCCTAAAAAGTTATTATTGTCTTAAATAATTATTATCTTATTTATATTTGACTTTTTTTTACGCTGACACTTGGTATTTTAATGATTCAGACTACTTTATTTTTAAATATATATAGATAATAATAATAGAATGTTTTATTATTTTAAGAATATAAAATAAAGGTGATGACCCAAAACCAAAACGTACCAAAACAAAATAAAAGCAAGAAAGAAAGAAAGGAAGGAAGGAAGAAAGGAAAAGAAAAAGAAACCATTCCCATTACATTACATTAACATGTTAATTCAGTCCATGCATGGATGATTCATGAGATGGGTTATGGTGTAGTATTTGTGTGTAATTGGTGTGTCTGTTTGGTGCTTTTGTAAATTCTATGCCAATTTTGCAAATGCCATTTCTCTCTTTCTTTCTCTCTCTTCACACCTCTCCCTCTTTTCTCAATTCTCTTGAGAACCTCTTCTTCTTCTTCACGCCGCCTCTCTTCCTGACCTTATCACCAACAACACTTGCATTCTCTTTGCATTTTCTTTGAAAATCAAAGAAAAATAAACACCGATCATCCTTTTAAGGATTCTGTTCTTTGTTTTTTATGTCTTTGTTCACTTTAGCCATGGCTATGTTGTGTCTCTAATGCTGACTCCTCTGTCACTGGTATGTATGTATTTATGTTATTTATTTATTTTTTTAATCACTGTCAGTCCTTTTTATCCTCCTGCATTGTTCTCTAATCCCTTTATCTGTTTTGGGTTTCTCTTGTTTTTGTTGTTTGATCGATATGGGTTATAAAGATTGGATTTTTCTTTCTTTTTGTTTTTTTTTTCTGATTTTTGAATTTTGGTTTTTGATGATCAGGATTCTGGTTCCTGGGTGTTTGGCTCTTTAGAAGGAGTAGATTGAATTTGGGGTTCTTTTTTTAAGTGCAATTGGTATAGCCTACGGGATTTTTGTTTTTTTTTTTCTTTTAATACTTGGACGTAGTAATCGAGGAAAATGTTATTTGAAGTGGTCTGATCATCCGAACAATGATGATCATGGCGTTAGAGTGATCTGTGTACTTTTTTGAACTGTGGTTTTGGTATTGATTGATATTCTAGTATAGAATCTGATGGTGTGTGCTAATTCTTTGATCAGTGTTCCTCTTCAATATTTTATTCGTGTTTCATTTATTACAATTTGGATTGTAAAAGTCATGTTTTTGGGTGGAGATTGCTGCGACAACAGCAATAGCCGAAGAACAAATGGAATTTTTTTTTTTCTGGAAAGGATAAAAAAAAACTTGTTGCCAGAATTTAGGGAAAGTTGGACATTAGCTGCTTGGTGGATTTAGGTTAATGGACAATGTACTTTGAAAATGTGAGGTTTTCTTTGTATTGAACTTATAAAAGTCATTTTGTTTGTTGAATGCTGAGGCTGACAACTTTTTTAGGGAGTTCTGACAAATAAATGCACAACTTTGCTTATGGGATGGTTTTGTATGACACAGTTTTTTTGCATTGAAGGGCTTGTGTTTGGATCTATATTCGCCTTGTAGACGTTGCTTTGTTGGAAAGAAGAGGAATTCTCAATAGCTCTACAATATAGAAAATGGAAGTTGGAAGAACTGAAATAGACTTTGATGAATTTGAGAAGCTACTTGGAGAGATACCAAATGCTACTTCTGGGAATCCACATTCGGAGGAAACTGCACCTAAAAATGCGTCTCTAAATGGCAGCTTGGCACCCATTTGTGTGAATTCCTATAAAGGGCCTTTGACTGAAAAACTCCCAAGCAATGCAAGACTGGATGAAAGAAAACGGTTAATTAACAAAACTCAAGGATCTCCCATCAAGAGAGTCCAATCAGAGGAAGCAAACCTGCCTGATGATCAATCTTTGACATCTGCATTTTCTGATTTGAGCTTCAATAGTGGGAACATCTCAGCCAATTTTAAGTCCTCAGCGAATCACATTGTTTCATTAGATTGCAAACTCACAAACAACATGAAGAATTCGGTTCCCAATATAAATTCATCAGTGGCTGGTGCTCCATCTTTCCAGTCTCCAAATACTACTTTATCTTGTGATTTTGATGGATACAATGTAACAAAAGTTGGCCCGGAAAGTTCAAATTTGTTAAACCTTAATGCTCAAGAACCAAAACAGATGCCAATTGGTTATTGTCAGCCTCAAACAATTGAAAATTTCTCCACCCCGTTGCCAGTTGCTCATGGGGTGCAAGGTTTTCAGCTCCTTTCTAATGTGGCTGTGCCTAGTGTGGAGTTTCCGTTAATGTCAGATCAGCAGCAGTACTTTGCGGATGTTCAACCTGTGGTTCCTTGCATACATTCACAACAGTTAAATCAACCTCACATCAGCTGGAGGAATATCGAGGAGGAGCAATTTTATAGGATGCATCAACAATACCTGTATCTGCAGCAATTGCGTAATCAACGGTTGGAAGCACAGCATCCTATTCAAACAAATGGAAATGTGGTACCAAAGTTGATGAATCGGAATGTCAGACAACCATATTTTGAGGTGCCAATCTCTCGTCAACTTCAACATTCTAATCAGGAACAATTTTGGAATAATTATGCGGCAACAAGAGGTCTGAACCAGTCACAAAATGGTATAAATGTTTTGGATAAATTAGGAAAACAGAGTTTTCCTGAAAAGATTCTAACAATATCACAAGGACTGAACACACTTAAAGCTGTGAAGTTGGGCTCAGTGGGAGGAAATGAAGCACTTGCCAATGCCAATCAGAATGGGAAAGTTATAACAAATGGTAACCTGCGTCACAGCTTATCTACTCCAAGTGCTGGGTGCTTTCAATTAGATAATCTGAATTCATGGAATTTGTCTCCTGATATTGCTGATCTTAAAAGTGGTAACCTTAGGCCTCAGCCTCAGAAATATAATTCTGTGGATGAAGTCACTGGTAGGGTATATCTTATGGCAAAGGACCAACATGGTTGTCGCTTCTTGCAAAGAAAATTCTCTGAAGGAACTCCACAAGATGTTGAAAAGATTTTTCTTGAGGTCATTGATCATATTGTTGAGCTGATGACAGACCCTTTTGGAAATTACCTAGTCCAGAAGTTGCTTGAAGTGTGCAATGAGGATCAGAGAATGCAAATACTTTGTGCCATTACTAGAAAACCTGGGGAACTTGTTAGGATTTCATGTGACATGCATGGGTTTGTCTCTCTCTCCCTATCTCTCTTTGTGTGTTTATCTGTGTGTGTACATCTACTTGTGTCATCAAGACTCAAACTTCTAATGTTCCTATCTTAAATTATCTTATCGACTTCCTCAACACAGGACTCGGGCTGTTCAGAAGGTAATTGAAACACTTAAGACTCCGGAGCAATTTTCTATGGTAGTCTCCTCACTGAAGTCCGGTATTGTGACTTTGATAAAAAATATGAATGGTAACCATGTTGCACAGCGTTGCTTGCAGTATCTAACACCTGAATACAGCGAGGTAAGGGATGTGAATCTGCATATTCGAATAACTTGTGCATTTGGATGCCTGAGAACAACTTTTGATTTATTCTCATTCATTTTACTTGTGCATTCTTAGCCATTTGTATGCACACGAGGAAACTTGTTGTTTTTGTGCTTTTTGGTTCAAGTTGTTTCTTTTTTGCATTATTTCACAAATGGAAAGGCTGACCTATTTCATACGTCATCTTATTTTTATGCTGTATTTTCTCCTCCAGTATTTTGTTGAATTTTAAAGATCAATCATTCTTATTTGATTATCTTTAATTTGAAGAGATAAAATACGAATCCTTATTTGGTTATATCCTACATTATGTTAAAACCAGGGGAGAATTATAACATAGTCCACTCAGCAGAATTGGTCAAATAATTGAAAAATTATTAGGATTATGCTTTATGTTTGATAATGAAGTTCCCATAAAACAAAAAAAAACCACGTAAACTAATGTAGCATAATTGCTGTTGCATATAGAGTAGAGAAAGGGTATTCTCTCTTTTTTGGTGTATCATGTTTTGTCCCTCGAGTGCCATGAAGTAAAAGTGGAGCATTTTCAGTTTTACTAGCTCTAGGATGCTGCTTCACTAAATTCCACCAAGTGCTAAACTCTTTGATGTATATGCTGCCAACAATATTTCTTTTAGAAATAAAATTATTATTGTATATGGAAGCCTAGTTTGTGGCACCTAACGATAATATGTTATGCAGTTCCTTTTTGAAGCTGCAACTGCTAACTGTGTTGAACTTGCTACCGATCGCCATGGTTGTTGTGTACTTCAAAAATGCCTCAGTCATTCTGAGGGGGAGCAAAGGCGCCGTTTAATCTGTGAGATCACATCAAATGCTCTAATTCTTTCCCAAGATCCATTTGGGTACTAAACCACTCTTCCCTTCAACTTTTTCTTTTTTCTCTGCGTTCCTGTGAGTCCTTGTTACAAGAGAATCTGCATGATTTTTCATCCATTTCACCATTTAATGGAATATGTTTGAATTTGGCATTGACATGATCAAACATGATACTAAGGCTCATACGAAACCATGTGAATGAAAAGCAAAAAAAATATCAATTAGAGGGAATTTTTTAAGCTAGTTTACATCGGAAATGAACATTCTGTTGCCTTGATAAACTGTGTTTGTCCTTATCTTTTCTTTTTTTTTTTCTTCTTCATTTTTTTATATACATCTCTATTATTTTTTCTTTTTTTCGAGGATGAAAGTTTTGTATGTGAGAAAGTATTGTAGATCATCACTAAGTCGGACTTGGTTTATAAATGGACCCGTTCCATAAACTTTTATTGGTGGAAAGATAAGGCTTTTGTATCATCTTTCATTGATTTTTGTTGCGATAAGGTTGCTTTGAACATCCTGAGACATTTTCAACTTTTTTGGGGTTCTCATACTTTGCCTATTTTGGAATGCAAGGCTACCACGCAATAAAAGTCCGCATTTTGGATTCAGAGATTTAGGTTTGAAAAGCTAACCAGCTCTTTTTATAGAAATGTTCTAATATCTTAAATGCTAGACGAAAAGCATTTATTACATTCCATAATGAACCTTGGTTTTAATAATGAATATTGTAATTAGCTTGTGATATCGAGCTTTTGAAATCTGAATTTCAATCTTGCAGGAACTATGTTGTCCAATTTGTGTTTGAGCTTCGGCTTCCTTGGGCAACAGCTGATATTCTTGATCAGCTGGATGGTAACTATGGGGACTTGTCTATGCAGAAATATAGCAGTAATGTGGTAGAGAAATGTCTAAAATATGTAAGTGAGGATCGCCGTGCTCATGTTATCCGGGAACTGATAAATAATGCTCACTTGGATCAAGTCATGCAAGATCCTTATGGCAATTATGTTATTCAAGCAGCACTGCATCAAACAAAGGTTAACTATTTCATTTTATTGTTTTCTCATTTTTTTTGTACCGGAAAAATGAATAAGCAATTACTGTTATCTTATATTTGGAAAAAAAGTGTATATTACTAATGAGGTTTTTGGTTCAATTACTTTCTGAAACAATTCAAAAGGAAAAAAAATGTAGTTGCCTAGTAGTTTCTTAGCATTTTCTTTCTGTTTAAGGTAATTTTGTTGAAATATTTGCATCAGCATGCTCGAGATGATTAAAGAAAAAAGGAAAATGTGCCTTTTGTTTTCTGGTCATTTCATCTAATCATTTCTTTATATATTGAGCAGGGAACGCTTCATGTTGCATTGGTGGAGGCCATAAGACCCCATATTCCTGCACTTCGAACCAGTCCATATGGAAAGAAAGTCCTCTCTAATAATAGTCTGAAGAAGTAATCTAGAGGTATGATCGCATAACTTTATTTCTCGACATCCTTGACATTCTGCTAGGTCATCGTTAATTTCGCTTCTTGTTGGGCCAATTGTAGGCTTTACACTTGAGTTCCTCAAGAAGTTGCTGTAAATTCTGTAATAAGCAGGTAAAGAAAAGCACTGAACTCAGCTCTATCGCTTTGGTCTTTTTGAAGCTTTAGACCTGGAAACAAAATTATGAGAAGGTGCCTCTGAACTGATGAGAAGGGGAAATTTTGGAGTTTTTTTTTTTGCTTCTATTTAATTCATCTCTCCTTAGGCAATTTAAGAGCGAATTCCGCTCGACAGTGGTATCCATATGTTTGTAGATCGGCATTTTTGTTTCTCCTCTCTTTTGCATAGAAATAAAAGAAAGGTGAAGATGTAGAGTTCATTGAGGCTTATGGCATATTTGTAATATGGGTTTCTTTTATCCAAGCTCAATGCTTGGTGGGCAGCTACAGGTTGTAAGGGCTTTATAAGCTACCTGGTTTTGCATGTTTGGCATTCACTTTTGTGATGTACATTTCATGTTCATATATTGCCAAACTTTGGATATCTATTTATCCTATACATAATTATGCTTCTTTTTCCAAGTTTGATATGCAATTTTTTTTTTCCGAAGTTTTGTATATGGAAAATTTATCCCTTCACTTATGCTTAACTGGGGGGTAATACGGGTGCTGAAATTTGAGGCTGGAACTCGATTTGGGTTTAATTAAGTTCTGCTTTTCATGTTCGTGGTCGACACGAAGGGATTACTTATTCTCTTACCTTGATTAACATGTTACTAATCTAGCTTAGAGTAGTTTACAGGTAATTCTGGTGTAAAAGGTAGGAAGTAAATGTTCATGCTCTAGTTCCTCCTCCCTCTTCAAGAATAAAATATCCAGGTTGTGAGCAGCATAATGTTCATCCAAACAGCCGGAACCAGCGGTTAAACATTTTAAAAATCTTGAACTGCCAGTTCAGTCCGGCCATGCCCGGCAACATTCAACCTGTTTGTGTAGATACTCTTCTGGAAAAGGAGGCCAACAAAATTAATGCTAACTGAATTCATAAATGTCACACATCTACCCTAATTTAGGGTAGATATGACCTAACCCTAATGTTTAGTTAGAGCACTCATTCTTGCTGACAAAGAAGCTGCAATATTAAAGTAATAGAGGATGAAAAAAAAAAAAATCCAACCAAACAGTTCTGACTTAACTGAATTTTTGATAAGAAAAACCAAACTAAATTGACCAGTTTACAAAATTAAATTGGGTTGAGTTGGATTAGTTTTTTGGTTTTAATTTAATTAATTTGGTTTCTAGGATTTTTTTAAATTTTTGTTTCACGGAATAAAAGTCAAATCTAGTAAAATATTTTCATTTTTCTATTAAAATCAAAATTAAATGGAATTTTTTTAAAAATGAAATTGAAGCGAATCAATTAGTCCCATTCTGTCCGTTTTACCATATTATGCACATCTGCAAGAAACTGCAAGTATTTGGTAATTGAGGTCCTGAGTTAGATCTTCTGATTGGAAATAAAATTATAAATACAATTGCCTTCAGAAAAACTTTTTTTCTTCTTTTTTTTTTTTTTCGAAAAGGAGGTTTACTGATGAAATTATAAATACGATATAAATTTGTGCGTTGCCGACTGAGCTGTAAATATTTTATTATTTTTCTTTTTTTATTATTTTGTCCACTTTTATTTGCAAACGAAGGCTTAACGATAAAAGTAAAAGCTGGAAATGACCATAAGATTTTTTTTTTTTTAGACAAAGGTATATACTTTATAGAGATGAATAAATGGAAAAAAAGAAAAGAAAAAAAAAAGAAGCTTAGCCATGTGTTCCCTCCAGTCACACTTCACATATTGATACATGCGTTCCACAAAAAGGACACGTGTCACCATTCCATTGAATCAAATCACGTACACCCAATTTCAGCCACTAGTCGTTCTACTTGTAATCCAAACCCAATTGCCCTCTCTCTCTCTCTCTCTCTCTCTCTCTCTCTCTCTCTAACTTGTACCAGTTTTAACTAACTAATAACATCCTTGCATTCCTGAATTCAGAAACAGCAGAAGAGTAGTAGAAGAAGAAGAAGCAGGTGCTTAACCAGACAGCCATGTCTATAGCTTCAAGTAGCTATCCATCTCTCTACTCTTCACCTCCATTGCCAAGAACCAATACTTCCACAAATAAGCAAAGCCCACTTGTCTTTTACCAAACCAATTACTTCTTATCCAAAAATTTCTCATTTTTCACCATTTCAACATCTCTTTCCAATACCCATTTGCTAAAAAACTCCAATTTGACCGTTAATGCATCGGAAACAGAGTCCAAGACACCAAAATCGGGGAGTGGAAGTGAAGGAGGTGAAGGAGAAGAAAAATATGAAGAATATGAAGTAGAAATAGAACAGCCTTATGGGCTTAAATTTGCAAAAGGCAGAGATGGTGGGACTTATATTGATGCTATTGCACCTGGTGGATCTGCTGATAAGACTGGATTGTTCTCTGTTGGTGATAAAGTTATTGCAACAAGGTTCGATTTTGCTCCAGTATTATACAATTTTTATACAATTGATTCGATTAATGGTTCTAATTGATTAAGCAAAATTAATTAGTTTTCCTAGTTGTTGGAAATTTAATTAGGAGGATTAGCATAGTATCAGCCACCAGTTCTTGCTTCTGTTTCATGAAACGAATTATGTTGAAATGATTCAATTGTGGCAATAGAATTCAATCTAATTGATGAAAATTCATGCATTTTGACAGTATTTCAAGCAACAGGAATTCATTAAGATTTTATTGTTTAGTTAGAATAACTGCAAGTGAATATACTTAATTATATTTACCCATATTAATAGTAAATTTATGAAAATTGAATTCTTGTTCGGCATGATTTTATTTCTTTCAAAATAATTGGTTTTTAGACTTGAAAGAATTGAATTTTATCAGTTATATCCTTTCCAAACAGGACAGAGGGAAAAATAGAATTCAATTGAATTGAATTCTTAATTTTCTTTTATCAAGTTTTTAAGAACAGGCCATTTTGGAAGAACTGACAAGAAAATTTAGGGTGAGAATGTGACTTAAAATTCTAAACCTTGTGCAGTGCTGTGTTTGGGACAGAGATATGGCCAGCTGCTGAATATGGTAGGACTATGTACACTATTCGTCAAAGAATTGGTCCATTGTTCATGAGAATGCAGAAGAGATATGGTTAGTTCATATTTAGTCAAAAATTTGCAATTCAGGACTTATTGATCCATAGAATAATGTCACTTAGATCTAATAATGTTATTTTTTTAAAATCTTGTATGTTGTGTTCGCTAGGGAAGTTGGATTACGCTGGCGAATTAACAGAAAAGGAAATTATTAGAGCTGAGAGGAACTCTGGTGTCGTTAGTGATAGAGTGAGGGAAATTCAAGTAAGTAATGTTGACTTTTCCTTTATGTGTAAGGGCTAATTAAGTTATGATCAATTTATGTGTTCAAAATTCCTAATTGGTTTCAGATGCAAAATTACCTGAGGAAAAAAGAACAGAAAGCACAAAGAGAGAACGATCTTCGAGAAGGTCTGCAACTTTACAAGTAAGGCTATATATAAATTTTTCTTTTTTTTTCCCTTTTCTCTATTTATCCAAGTTAGGATGTCTATAAGAGCGGTCACGATTTACTCGGTCAATGAGCTTTGGTTCAGTGGTACTATATAGTTATGAGGTTGTGAGTTTGAACTCTAGGTGAAGCCTAATTAGACAAAACGGGTAAATGTATTTATTTGTCATTAGATGGCCTATATAATCATCAGCCATATACAATTTATGCATGTGTCTGGCTAATCTTTTCTGTTCTTTTTGTTTGTGTTTGTTGTTCGGTTAATCGATAAAGAGCTGCCAAATACGAGGAAGCACTGGAGAAATTTGAATCTGTATTGGGATCAAAACCAGAACCAGTGGAAGCTGCAGTGGCAAGTTATAACGTTGCCTGTTGTTATTCAAAGCTTAATCAGGTAAATGTTCTTGCCAACAGTTTCGTTCTTTTATGCACGTTTATTTGAATAAGCAGCTTTCTGCAATGAAATACCTTATTTTGAACCACAATTATCCTTTTTAACAGCTAAAAGCTGGCCTGTCTGCACTTGAAGATGCCATGCAAGCAGGATTTGAAGACTTTAAGGTAATGAAAACTATACTATATATTAATATAGTACAAGATTCATTTACAAATAATAGAATTTGGTTTAGTCATGTCGAATTTCATAAAAATTGAATTCATGAGAATGAAATGAACACTTTCATGAACATGCAATACGATATATGAATTCCATAAAACTTTATGGAATTCTTTTATGCTAGTTCAAGCTACCTAAATATTGTCGGTAATGTTAACAGAGAATCCGAACAGATCCTGACCTTGCCAATTTAAGAACATCTGAAGAATTTGAGCCTCTTCTGAAAAGGTTCGATGAATCATTTATCAACGAGAATGCAATCAATGCCCTGAAATCTCTATTTGGATTCAACAAGAAATAGAGCCATGAATTGATCTTCACAAAGTACAGTCAAAGTGGGGATTACAGACACCAACTTACATGAAGCAAGCAATTGATCTGTTGCTTCACACAATAAGTTTCTGTTGTATAATTTTGTTTATAGCATTAGTTTCAGGTGAGTTTGAAGAAATTCTGCATGATTTATTGAGTGGTATCTTATTTACCATTCTTTCTTGAAACATAGTCTATAATCTGTAGTCCTCTTGACAAGAAGAATGAAGAGAAACTGAGCAGAAAGGAAAAATTTTCATTTGTGAATCTTGATTAGTTAAATCAAGGGAAAATTCTGGGGCTCACCTCTGCAAATATATGTATATTTCTATTTTTTTTTTACTGTGGAGTTATATAGTTTATGTTAAATATTTTGTCCATTTTTTCCAGGTGCAGACTAAATTTCTTTTATTCAAACTGGATGATATTGTGCTTGTACAGAGATAAATGGGAAAAAGTTGAATTTATAAAAGTGCAAAGGGAACCCATCTGGCTTTTACCAAAATGATCTTCACAATCCACATTTGATGTTTCATAGTTCTGAAGCAACAAGCAATAAGCAACTGCAACAACTTATTATTAATAAATAATATGTTTAGTAATGGAATAATGCTTAATTTGCCCCAACAAATTTGGAAATCATGTGCAATTTGTTCAAAAATTATTTTTTTATACAATTTACTCCCTGAACTTGCATTAAAAGAATAAAAAGCAATTTAAAAAAAAAACAATTTTTACCAAAATAAAAGTTTATTTAAATCAAATATAATAGAAAAAGAATGCAATATCTTATTTAAATAAAATATAATTGAAAAATAATTAAAAAATGATAAATTTAATCAAACTAAATATTCAATATAATCACATAATTTTATAATCTTATGATTTTTTGTATGACACATTTTATTTAAATACACTGTAATTTTTTTATAATTAAATAAATATTTATTTTCTAAATTTAAAATTTAAAATAATTTTTATTAATAAAAAATATTGAAAATTATTTTTTAAAAGATGGTGTTTTTTCTTTTGATGCAAGTTATTAAGGGGTAAATTGTGTAAAAAATTAATTTTCTAGATAAATTGTACATTATTTTCAAGTTCAGGGATCAAATCGAATCTTATCCCTTCAGTAATTAACCCTTCATTTTACAGAGAAGAGAGGCAAATGTGAGGAGAGAGAGAGAGAGAGAGCGCGAGAACGTTTCTGACTTAAAATAATAAGGGGATGGGTTGGTTTTGGATGTATAGAAGACGATGAGGAAATTTAAGTGGCTGATCCTCCGCTTGATTACTGCCCAGCTAATTGCTGCTGGCGGTTCCATGGCTGGATATGAATTTTGCCTTACTCATCTGAGTCTTTCACTACTCTAACTTTGATTTCTCAAGATGGCCAATGGCTATTCAAGGTATGCTTCTTCTTCCTCTTGTATTTTTAGGGTTATCTATTGAGTTCATGTAGATATTTGATTCATCTTTGTTAATTGATTGATTTTATATATGCAATGATATTTACGCAATGTGTCCGTATGTTTTTAATATTTTGAGGTGGTTTTGAAATTACAGTTTTTTAATAGTAACATAGAAGCTTCCATATTGTGAATAAACTGGTAGAGTTCATGGGTTGGACAAAGATGACGGGGTGGCAGGGAAAACTAATGGAGAAAGAAAATACCACAGACGCCTCTTCATGATTCATTGTATAACCTCAGTCCTCAGACACTAGAAACACTAAATAATCATCCCAGAACTGTTCTTTTATCTGAATTTTTTTATAGACCATCTGCAGAATGCTTCAGTCAACTGCATAAATAACCGCAGCAGTCCACCTTAAATATAAAACGAACTAATTAATTAATTTTGAAAAAAATATAAGGATAATAATCAATAAATATGGGACAATATAGTCAATTTTGACAAAATATAAAACTAAAATAATAACTTATTGATGAAAAAAACATGAAAAATTTGAGAACACATAACATGGTAACAGGGCCAAATGATAGGGACAACTACTTATTTCTAAAAATGCATAGGTAATATTGTATATTGTGTTAATATACAAAAATAAAATTTTAATTTTGCATAGTAATATGGGATTTTTTTTTCGTTCTTTTTTTAAATTATTTTATTTAGAAAATGGTGGTAGGGTTCCACTCGAAAAGGAAAAAAGAAACGTTTGGACGATTGAGATTGACTGGGCTTATGATAACAAGATGGTGTTTTAATTTGCATATAAATGCAAGATATCACAATTCACTATCTGTATGTTCATACAATATTTTCGTCATTTGGACAGAGTCATAGTTCACATAGTTAGCGTGAGTTGTGATTATAAATGTCATGGGTGTGCAATGAGGGAAATTGGGCTTTGTAGTAGACAAGAAGAAGAAGAAGAAGGAAAATAATAAGAAGAATAGTGATAGTGTTGGATCTTCTTCCTCTTTGGGTTTGATTGAATTGTTAAAGCCGTTTGTTAAAGCAGGGATAGCTTCTGTAATTGCAGATATCTCCTACCTGGTCATACCTATTAGTGTCGAGTGGTGCATTGCATCAAGGATTAAAGATGAGAAGCTCAAGAAGCTACTGAAGAGCCCTGAAATTCTCAAGGCTGATCTCAAGGTATCTATTCCAAATTCTGCAAGAATTCTATTTTACTCTCCAATTCTTTTATTTGAGAACTATATCATTGGTAGAATTCAATTCATTCAAGTTAAAAAATAAAAAAAAAGGTCAAGTTTCAAAGGAATTCAATTCAAATCAATTCCATTTTGTCAATTCTTATGTTTGGAAATGAGATGATTTATTGAAAATAAAAAAAAAATTGAAGTACTATAAATAAGCCATTCTAAATTTGATTTCTCAAGATTTCAATTTAAGAAGACTTGGACAAATATTTGGTTAGTTATTTATGAAACTTCAAGAAAAATTCCATTTAATATTAATTTACATTGTATTTGGAACAATTCTTGTATAAGAATTCAGTTCAGTCTTATCGATAGAAAGAACTGGAATCATTTCTGAATAGCTAACTCTGAAAAGAAAGCCTAAGTTCATTTGAAGGCAATACTAAATACTCATACCTTCAATGTGGAATTCAAGTCTCTTTCCTTGCAACTAGGATCAATAACATATGCATGGTCAAATTAGTACTAGTTTGAGCTTATTACATTCAGACTTGAGTATGAATGCAAGTTGTAGGTGTTTGTCTAAATCTCATAGTCATCTGACTTGAAATTTGACAGGGCCTAACGACACAACAATTTATGACCATACTATTTCGTGATGCTTGCTTGAGAAACTAATGTATATTCCGTATTGATTGTACTTTGTTGCCTATAATATCTTGTTAATGCTCGCACGTAAAGTAGGTCAGTAATTTTGCTAACATTCTGTGAGTTTGTCTATTCCAAAATTCTATATACTGATACATGCTTATATAAGTTAATGAATATCAATATCTTTATGTATGAGGGATTTCTTGTATCTTAAAGTGCTATCTTTACTTCTATGTTATCTGTAAACTAGATAAAATAGTTTATTGTAACATCCTCTCTCACTTCAAATTAATTTTTGGCATTAGTTTTGCCTTTGTGTTTAATAATTAATGACCCTGATCTTTGCAGTTATTCCAAGTTACGTTTCTGGTTTTCAATACGATGAACTCTATTACATTTGGATTATTTGAGCAAGTCTTCTTCTACCTAGAGTATGTATGAACAAGATGAATTTCCATCCTTATCTTAGCTTTTGCTTTGAGAATTTCTTTTTTCTCCAACTTGTCAGAAAGGAAAATTGCAGTTTTTCTAATGCTTGTGCATATGGAGTTTCTTTTGCTTACATGCATATATATAATATATATAAAATTTTTTTTCCTATTTGTACATTCAAATGTCTTGAGTGGTCTGAAACTTCTGGCTAAGCAAATAGGTAATGTCTTTGGTTTTGTTAGGATTTTGACTAGAATAGCAATTCTTACCCATAAGTTATACATTTATCTTACAAGCTTTTGAAAATTCTTTTTCCTCTTCCTTTTTTATCTTTCTTTTTCCGATCTAGTAAGCATTTATTTATAAATAGTGTACGAAGTATAAAATATTTTGTATTGAAAGGCAATATTGAAAATAATGCAATTAGAATTGATCAAATAAAAGGAGAGCCAAAATTTTGTAACTTTCTATTTGCTTCAGTATATTTATGTAAGACTTCAATGACAATGGCAACGATAATAGTATTGTAACAATGCTCATTCATAAAAAAACCAAAATTTGAAAATCTGTTACGCACGGAATTGTTAGGGGACTAGAGTTTTCGTGTTTTGGAAATGTTCGGAAGTGGCTCGGGCTGGTGTAAAGGCCACATGATGATGTGATCTGCATATGTATTTGATAGAAGAACATAAGTTGCAGAAACTTCAGGTTCCAATTTGAGTAGATGATGTGCAGTAAACTCTCCAACTTCCATATTCTCATGTTGCATACTCTCCAACTTCTTTGTTCCCACAGACTAGTGTATTATATATGACATTACTGTTTTATCATTAATTAAACAGATTAGATGGATTTCAAGAGTAAAACTGCGACATGACCCGTTTAAACTCATATCATACACAAATCACTCATTTATGACATGAACATATTTAGATTCAACTTTAATATGCTTAATTTCCGTGTTAGGTGAATCAAGCCCTGTTTTATGATCCTCATATACCCTAAATTTGTAATTTTTAGCAACAGACTTGCACTATAGAGTTGATGGCCGCAACTTTTAATAATAATTTTTAGAGACCATCACGCCCTCTCTAAATGTGCTTATTTACAACACAAAAAATTGCAACTTTGACATGATATTAAGGGTAAACTATTACTAAAAACATTTTCTTTTAAAAAATACATATGGTTTGAGTGAAATATGCCTACTTTTGAATTAAAAATTGCTAACCTTTTATACAGAAATACATCGTAATGAATAAAAGTAAAAATTAGAGACATCACAGTTATTTCTCGTAGGAGTTAAGTGTTAAATTTAGATATAATTGGGGACTCATTATATTTTATCCTATATTATATTAACAATAGATAATAGTGTTGTTTTATGTTATAAAATATGAATACATCAATGAGTATATACATATACATATACGTATAGAGAGAGCGAGAGAGAGTACCATCATTTGAAAGGTTGAAATAGAAATTGACCACAGACGTTCTTTATAAAGAGCGAATAGCCCTTCAGATTTCAGAATTTTCAAGCCACAGTCCAAGTGGCTTTTATATGGGTATTTTCCTTGAGAATTTGGTTTCATTGTTATCATTCGCGTGTAAATAGTAGCAGTGGGAGCGGCGATGACTGTTTGAAAAATCTCTGAAGCTGCACCTGCAGCTGAAGTGGACCAAAACAAAATATATAGCCAAAAGAAAATATACTACTAGGAACACATTAAGAATAGAAGTTTCAGGTCAATGAACACATTTGAATATACTACTAGGAAAACAAAATATACAGCCAAAAGAAACTCCATGTCTTGAAGAAAAAAGAAATCTTAACAGAAAAGGCTACAATAAGAATAGAAAAAAGACTTCTCTTCATGATTCATTTCCGTTTAAACAAATGGAAAGGTGTATTATTTTTTTTAGGTTAAAATCCAACCAGTGTATCTTCATCAATAATCTACACATTCTATAACTTGGTTTTTCCACTTGATGAGAGAACTTTTTCAACATCTTTTGACTGATCATGAAAAGTGCTTTGTGTACCTTCTTTCTTATCTGTTTGCTCACATGAACAGTAGCATTTTTGTTCTGTAATCTACACTATCATCACATTTTGTTCTATCTAATCAATAATGGAGAAGATAGAATTAATTTGTACCCTTTGGCATCTCCTGCACAAAAGCCTGTTTGTCCTTTTAATCCCTTGGCTAAACCGGTGGTAGAAGGTGGTTGTCTATGTTGGGTTGGTCTTGCATGCAATCATATCCAACCAGAAATATGAAAATGATTGATGAAAAGACAAGTTAATGATCTTGCTTAGCGAGGACTGAGGGCAGTTAGAGAGTTTCTACTCATTCATAGGGTAATGGTGAATTATTTGTGGCTTCAGTGGTAATGGTAACTGTTAAAGGTGCATGGTGCAAAGGGGTCCTGGAACCTAGGCTCAAAGAGCAAGGTGCAGACACAAGCCTAAGTGACATGTGGTGCAAAAGAAGATATTTGATACTATATAAAATAGCTACATATGTATGATATAGTCACGCTAATAATGTAAAACAATTAAAATGGTTGGATACTCTTTCTAAAATCTAAAATCTAAAATCTAAAATGATTGATGCAGTTGAAGATGAATGGGAAACCCTTGAGGTGGTGCTAGCATAGGATCATATCCAAACTTCTAATTGAGAATCAGTAAATCCCATTTCAATCTTCTTACGATATTATGCAAGCTGGGTGAGCAGACTCATTTCCCCAGCACACCACATATGAATAAGGGTCAGGTCCTCATCTTTCAAACCTTGAAGCATCAAAATCTTCTGGATTTGGAAAATGAGGTGGATCTTTGTGTGTTATATCAGTGCTCAATACAACTATCACATATAAAGCAAAAAAAAAAAAAAAAAAGGATAAATGACATTGGAGGTCACTAAACTTTGAGTTTATTTCTAATTGATCACAAAATATAATTTCTTTTGGGTAAGTCGCTGACTTCAACATTTTTTTTTCTCGATTTGATCACATTTGAGATTTTCTGGCAAATTTTTCCTTAGAATGATTATCAAATCGTTAGCTCACCTATGTAAATTGACTTTAAGTTCACATAGGGGTATGTTTTGGTTTCAAAACTGATGGCTTCAGTTCAAAAAAATTTGAAACTAGAATCGAATTGAAAACTAACAATTTCGATTTCTTAACGGTTCTAAAATCGATGATTCCGGCCGATTATTTGACTGATTTTTTAGTGAATTACATAATTATATAATAATAAATTAAGAAATGTTTTTTTTTAAATTTAAAAATTTATAAAATAATTTTTAGAAAAAACTTTAAAAAAAATAAAAATAAATAAATTGTTCTTGTGCTTTTCTTTTTTCTTTTTTCTTCTCGACTATTTGTTGGGGCCATGCAAATAGTTCAGAGTTTTAGCTTTGCAATTTGCATTACTCTTTTATATTATAAATTCTTGGCATGTCCAATTCGTTATGGCTTTAGCCAAATGATTATTGGTACATTTTACCAACACAAGTTATAACTTGTAATTGGACCCCCGATGTATGAATTACAAATTTTGTTTTCAACCTGATGAAATTGTAGTAAATATTAGAAATATTTTTTTTATTATGACGTTGAACCTTTTATTAATTTGATTTTCTTATGAATTTTTATATATTTATTAAATTTATATCAAATATGTAAATACATTATTTATATGTGGAAAATTTATATTATCATCATCATTATTATTATTATTGAAAATTTAGAGTTTTGACCCAAAAAAATATATTCTCCAGAAGACTTTTGACCCAAAAGAATCAAATAAGGCAAACAAAGAGATGAAAATAGATACATATACTATTTATCGTAAGACATTTTATAAATTTCACACAAAATTAAACTACCATTAATAATGTCAACTTAGGACTAATAAATAAAGTTTATAAAATTAAAATTTAATTATAAATTTAGTGTCTCAACTCTCATATTTTTATATCTTAACGAAAAAGTTTTAGGATCCAATATGTCTCAACTCTCATGCTTTTAATCAGACATTTCCATCTCACGTGCTATGCTGGAAATATAAATAGGACGAGAATGGTCGTATACTGCCACGTTGGATTGACGGGTAAAACACACTATTAAGATTTATGAAGTGATGTTATTGCCCTTACTATTACTCTTCAGGCACACAACAGTTCCAAGGATGGAATGTGCGTGCTTGAAGAGCAATAGCAAGGGTAATAACGTCATTTCATAAATCTTAATAATGTGTTTTACCCGTCAATCCAACGTGGCGGTATGTGTTATGGTATTTAGTTTCATTTTAAACCTTCAATGGGCCCATCCCGTCCTATTTATATTTTTTACATGCCACGTAAGATGGAAACTCCCCATTGAAAATTATTTTGAACTTCGCACAGTTAATTATAAAATTTTTCTGTTGAAACACTAAAATAGAAAAAATTCGAGAGGTAAGATAATAAATTTATAATTAAGTCAATTTAAAATTAAATTGAAAATTGAAAATGTGTTATCCATACATAGAAAAATTGAAAATTATATTACTTTTTATGCATAATAATTTAATTACAAGTGTAGAATATTAATCAATAATGAATAAAGCAAATTTAGATATAAATCTTTAATTAAACATTGATAATATTATACATCATGAGATAGGCATTTCATTGATCACATAAATATTTATTTAATTTTTCTTTTTGTTTTATGCATTAAATAAATGAACAATGAAATAATAAGGAAATATCATTAAAAAAAAATAAGAAAAGGAAGAAAGGTCAGCTAAAAGAATATCCTTATCCCACTAAAGGGACAATCAAATGTTCTTTCCAATCTTTTTCCTCTTTTGTCACGACCCAAAACCGTGGGCCGGACCGGCACTAGGACCTGGGTAAGCTTAAGGCACCCGAGGCTCGTAGTAAGCCTAAACTATCACACTCCATCCCTATT
>CANUEX010092982.1:0-75861 GCA_948099535.1 Jatropha multifida | reverse complement strand
ATAAGAAGATATTACTTAATTAATCACAATACTTATTAATTTACAAATCCAATATTTACAACCTCAATACTTAACAATAATTTTATACATGCCAAAAGTACATCTCAAAACTTATCCTACCCTAATCACAGTTTTTTCTCTAATGCTACGCCAACGCTCACAACCTATGCGTGATGAAAATCAACGCGTTGAATGGAAGACTCAGTGGTGCTAAATAACTTAATAGATAAATAAAAGAGATTTCCTAAGCAACAAACTTATTACATAACTTAAAAATACTTAAATCAAATACAAAATATAAAAAGTGTACAAATCAATAAATATATTCTGGAAATCATAAGTAAATTTGTTCTTAAGCATAAAATCATAGTTTGACAAATATATAGAAATTTCTATAAATACCAATATATTTTCATTTTTCTCTTGTAACAAAACATGATTTATTCTTAGTTAAGGGCTCATACGTATACTGAGAGAAATATAATCAGATTTGATTCCAAAGATATCAGAGACAGAGATGTGGCTTGTGAAAGCACCACCAGAGATAGAGATGTGGCCTGTGAAAGCGCCACCAGAGCAGAGATGTGGCCTGTGAAAGCGCCATCAGAGTATAATAAGCGCATCCGCTTATTTAGAGAGGACTGATAACCTTAGCATATAATCATAGCTCATATCATAACAAAGAGGCATTAAAGCCGAGCATGCTCATCTTACAGAGTAAATCTCATCTTACCATTTTTCAACCATGCATAGTAGAGCCCAAATCAAAACCATTCTTTTACAAATAACCTTATTGCTTATACATAAGTTCCTTGCAAAACACTCATAACTTAGTGCTTATTAT
Organism: Jatropha multifida; assembly: GCA_948099535.1. NCBI lineage: Eukaryota > Viridiplantae > Streptophyta > Magnoliopsida > Malpighiales > Euphorbiaceae > Jatropha > Jatropha multifida. Next base: position 75,017 of record CANUEX010092982.1, on the reverse strand, counting down.
TTCAAAATTACTTAACTTAAAACTTGTAAAATTCTCATTTTTCATACTTATACTTATAAAAAATTATACTTATCAAATATACATATGTATAGTTTAAAATACTTAAAAAATTTAAAGAAGCAAAAACATGCCTTACCACCTTAGTGTGGTTCGGCCTCTTTAGGCCATCAAAAAGGAAAGAGTTTCCCTTTCATAAAGCACCATATTTCAAGTTAGAAATGATTAGTGAAAACATTAAAAACGTTTGCTTAACACATTTAGTCTTAGAAACTTATTTACTTATTTAAAACCTTCTTTAAGTCTTGTAAAATGTTTAAACATTAGAATTCAAGGTAGTGATTTTAAACTACCCTTAAAACACTTAGCAATTTACTCATTTAAGTTAAAATTCACATGAAAAACTAAGAAAACCCAAGGCCCTTTCACCAATGCTAGGTTCGGCCTCTCCCTCAAATAAAAGGGAAAAATGTTTTCTTTTAAATTGACCACATTTTCTCAAAGACAACCTCACTCAAAAACCACACTAAAATCAAAGAACACAAAAGCATGAGGCAAAAGTTCATGCCCTTCCTCCTAAGGAGGTTCGGCCAAGTGAAGGGGAAGAAGAAGGGGATGTTCTTCTTCTCATTCAAACATTTCATTATGCTTGGAAAACATAGGAAATCATGTAAAAACAATCAAATAATCAATTCCCCAACACAATTCACAAAATCTTCAAAAAATCATTCAAAACCCTAAAATTGGAAACTTGAAGAAAATGAAAGGGGAATGAAAGTATTAGCGCACTAACCTTCCAAACAAGCTTGGAGAGCCTCAATTCTTAGCTTTCTCCTTCCCTTTGGAAGAGGGTTCTCTAACTTCTTCAAAGTAGGAAAAAATACCCATTAAAATCAAGAATTAACAAAAGAAATAGATGGAGCATGATTTAATGCATCAATTACATGTCCTAACCATGAATTCTACTTATTAATTCACAAAACTCAAAAATCACAACTTACTACTTGGGTAGTAACTCTAAATTCCTTAGCTTCTAGTCACCAATTTCCACTTCTTCTACTTAATTCTTAAGGTTTAATTACTAATATTTGGTTTAATTCATGAAATTTGAGGTAGTTTAGAGGTAGAGAAAATGAAGAAAATGGAGGAGATGGAGAGAGAAAATGGCGTGGAAGAGGTGGAGAAGAAGATGAATATGTGGTGTTGATGAGTGGTAATTTTTAAGTAGAAAAGTCAAATTTGGCTTCTTACTTTTATGCCAAATGGATGGCTATGATCAAGTCAATGTATTTTCATCCAATGGCTCTAAATATTTATCAAATAATTCTCCTCTAATTATTATTTAACTCCACCAATTAATTAAATTAATTCCATGAAAATAATTCCTCAATATTCCTTAACATACTACACTAGAAAACACTATTCATTAAGTACCTTAATTCTCCAAAAATATTCATGAAATACTTTCTATCCACCTAAATCATGCAAACATGCTCCAAAAATATTAAATAAAATATTAGACATGCTTAGTAATTTTTTCGGACCGAAATAATATCAAGTCTCGGACCGATAGTACTATTCACACACCGATAAATCACTATTATCGATACTAAAAAATGGACTGTTACAGTTCTCCCCCCTTAAAAGAAATTTGTCCTCAAATTTCACGCGATATAAATAACTGAGGGTGCTGCTGTTGCATATAATCTTCTCTTTTTCACGTAGCTTCCTCTGTCTTATGATTCCTCTATAGGACCTTTACTAGATGTATTCTCTTATTCCTTAATTCTTTAACCTCTCTAGTAAGTATCCCTATGGGTTCTTCCTCATATGTCAAATTCGGCTCGATGGTAATAGATTCGGCTGAATTAACATGCGTAGGATCTAATCTATATCTTTGAAGCATGGGTACATGAAAGACATTGTGTATCTGATCCAATTCCGGCGATAAAGCTAGTCTACAGGCTAATGGACCCACATGCTCTAAGATCTCATATGGACCTATAAACCTAGGACTAAGCTTATCCTTTTTACCAAATCTCAAGACTTTCTTCCATGGAGATACCTTAAAAAATACCCTATCACCCACTAAATACTCAATATCCTTCCTTTTAATATCAGCATACGATTTCTGATGATCTAAAGCCGCTTTCAACTTTTCCCTTATGATCCTAACTTTATCCTCTACATCTCGGATCAAATCAGGACCCACTATCTTACCCTCACTAAGCTCCGTCCAACATAGAGGTGTCCTACACCTCCTACCATGCATAGCCTTGAATGGAGCCATCTGAATACTCGACTAATAATTGTTATTGTAGGCAAACTTAACAAGCCGAATATACTTCTCCCAACTGCCCTCAAACTCTATCACATAAGCCCTTAACATATCCTTAAGCACCTGAATCACCCGCTCAGATTGACCATCAGTCTACGGATGAAAGACTGTGCTGAAATGCAGTCTAGTACCCAGAGCCTCATGTAGCTTCTTCCAAAACCTCAAAGTAAATCTTGGGTCTCTATCAAAGATAATGGAAGAAGGAGCTCCATGAAGTCTCACAACCTCATCAATGTAGAGCTCTGCATACTGCTCCATGGTGTAATCGGTCCTAACTGGAAGAAAATGTGCCGACTTAGTCAATCTGTCGACTATGACCCAAATAGCATCTTTCTTCCTAGGTGGAGTAGGCAAACCAATCACAAAATCCATGGTAATTTCCCATTTACACTTCGGAATAGAGATAGGGTGTAGCAAGCCCGATGGAACTTGATGCTCTGCCTTAACCTACTGATAGGTCAAGCATCTCAACACAAAATCCGCAATATCCCTCTTCATAGCTGGCCATCAATACCATACCCTCAGATCTTGATACATCTTGTTATTGCCTGGGTGCATAGAATACGGACTACTATGCGCTTCCTCTAAGATACTCCTCCTCAAATTCGGGATCTTAGGCACACAGATCCGATCCCCAAAGTATAAGCAGTCATCTCTAATCTCAATTCTCTTCTTCTTAACCTCTATGACCAAACCTTTCCATAAGGAAAATAGCCTCATCACCTTATTGTGCATCTCTAATCTGCTGAAGTAGGCTAGGTCTTACCTTAAGCTCTGCTACAAGTGTACCATCTCTAGCCATAGATAAGTGAGCGTTCATTGCACGAAGAGGAAACAATGCCTTTCTACTGAGTGCATCTACAACCACATTCACTTTACCTGGATGGTAATTAATGGTGAAGTCATAATCCTTCAGAAACTCTAACCATCTACGATGCCTCAGGTTAAGCTCTCTCTACATAAGCAGATACTTAAGGCTCTAATGATCCGTATACAAATGGCACCTCTCACCATACAAGTAATGCCTCCAAATCTTCAAGGCGAAGACAATGGATGCTAAGTCCAAATCATGGGTAGGGTAGTTCTTCTCATGTGGCTTAAGCTATCGAGAAGCATAAGCAACTACCTTGCCCTCCTGTATAAGTACACAACCCAGACCATTATGCGAAGCATCATTATAAACATCATATGGTCTGCCTGGAGCTGGCTATGTCAAAACTGGAGCCTCAGTAAGCATTGCCTTAAGCCTCTTAAAACTACTCTGGCATCTATCAGTCCACTCAAATCGGACATCCATACGAAGAAGTCTCGTCAAAGGGGCTACAATAAGTGAAAACCCCTTGACAAACCTCTTGTAATATCCAACCAAACCTAAGAAACTGCGGATCTCTATAACATTTTTAGGTGGCTTCCAATCAAGCACTGCCTCAATCTTCTTTGGATCTACCTAAATACCCTCTACAGAGACAATATGTCCTAAGAAAGCGATCTCAGTCAACCAAAACTCACACTTAATGAGCTTAGCATACAACCGTCGATCTCCCAAAGTCTGCAGAACTGTCCGTAGGTGATGATCATGATCCTCTCTAGTCGGAGAGTACGCCAAAATGTCATCAATAAAGACCACCATGAACTAATCCAAGTAAGGATGGAAGATCCGGTTCATCAGATCCATAAACACTGTTGGAGCATTAGTCACCCAAATGGCATCACCAAAAACTCATAGTGGCCATATCGAGTTTTGAAAGCGATCTTAGGCACATCCGATTCTCTAACACCCAACTGATGATACCCTGATCTCAAATCAATCTTCGAGACACACGGTGGCCCCTCTTGTAACACTCTGATTTCAAGAAAATTTCATAAGGGATTTTAATGTAATTTTATTTTCTGTGCATTTTTGAATATTTAAATTCCTTGATCGGTGATTGATAAGAATTTTTGAAAATTTTATGTCAAAATATAAAATTTATGAATATTCGATAAAATGTAAGAATATTCATAATAATTATTGGTACTCATTACTAATTTTTGTTATTGATTGTTAAGTATAAAAAAATGTAATGGTCATTTACCAATAAATAATAAGCATTAGTAAATTACAATTTAAGAAATAGTAATTTATAATGTTATTTGTGGTTTTAAATATATAAATTATTGAATAGTTAAAAGAAGGGAAATAGAAATAAGAAGGGTTAATAATAATAATAATAATAATAATAATAATAATAATAATAATAATAATAATAATAATAATAATAATAATAATAATAAGTGTAATAATTTAATAACAATAATAAAAAAAAGAAAGAAAAAACTCTCTCTCATCATCTCACTCTCTCTCACTCTTGTTTCTCTCTATCCGATCAACGCCCCTTCCCCTTCTCTCCCTCTGTCCTCCGGCCATCGGCCATGGAAACTAATAAACAAACCTTCTAACTTCATCTACTCGTTGAGATGAGTGTATATTTGACCTTGGTTGGGATTATAATGGCACCATTGAGGAGAAATTGGAGTAAGAAGGATTCGGTCACTGTAGCAGCTAGTTTGTAGGCGATTTCTTACCGTTTTCGGCAACCCTAGCTTGAGGGAAAGGCATAAATTGACTCGTCTTATCCCCGTGAGTGTTTTCCCTCAAGAAATTTCGGCAATGGCGCAAAAAGGAAGAAACCACCATGAAAGGCGATGGTGCAGTGGCTGTCGGGGCCATTTTTGGCCAAATGAGGCGCATCCAGTTCAAATGATCACATATTCAGCCTCCTCATGAAATTTCGAACATTTTGGTATAAGCTTTGCAAATTTTTGGGCAGGTTCGACTTTCTGGCCATCGTGGGCGGCGGTTCTGGCGGTGTTTTGGCGAGACTCCGGCGAGACGGTCAAGCAGCAGAATCACAGCTTTTGCATTACGAACACGAATCCGAATTCTGATTTTTATTCGGTATAATTTAAGTTTCATTTTATTTGGTTAAGTGAAGAATTTCAAGCTAGAAATTATGGTTATTGGATTAAATTAGTTTGATTAAAGAATAAGTAAATTATACGGTATTGATAATATAATTAATTATATGTGAAGCATTGGCAAATTATGGGAATGAACAAAGTTAAAAATATTGAAAATTTGTAACTACATGAATTTGAAATTAAAACAGTTAATATTTATAAGTTATTAAAGAATTAGATATTGGTAAATTATGACATATCATAAATGGTGGATGAAAGATTATTGAGAAATGCTAAATGGATGAGCTGTGTGATATTGTAATATATTTGAAAGTTTAGTAGACTAAAATATGAATAAAATGCTATTGAAATTTCTATAGGAGGAAAATTTTATTCAAAGAGTGAAGCTTATTATATAAAATAACAATTTGTGCTATTAAGGAAGAAATAAATTGATTAAGTAAATGCACAATTGGAATTTACAATCGATTGAAATTAATGAAGTATTTGAAAATAAGCAAATTAAGAAAGATTTAAGGATTTTATTATAAAATCTTATTATATTAGTTAATATAATAAATAAATGTTTTGAGAAAAAAAACATAGTTTCTTAAGTAAAATTAAGTTAGTCAAGGGATTTAAATAAGTAAAGCTAAATGAATTCTTTAACTATTAAAAATGAATAATAACAAATTTAATTATGCGTTAAAGATATATGGAATTGAAAGACTAAATAAGTTGATGGAAGATTAAATTATATGATCTGTTATGAATGTAGATTTATAGCATTTAAGGAAAATATAGAGTAAATGTGAAATATGAATAAAAATGTTAAGGAATTCAAATATCAATAAAGAATGAAAATAGAGAACTGAAAAAATTATACAAATTGTTTATAGGTTGGGATAAACCACAGGAGTGGAATAGAGTCAATAAATCAGAAAGAAAGATTAGTGCAGCCTTTCAAGCTAGGTTAATGCAATACTAACTTTATATTTTAATTAAAGTTAAATATATTTTTAATTTCATAAATATTTTATAAAATATTTTATTTCTTTAAATGAATTATGAATACCATTTTATGGATTTTAGAAAAAAAGGAGATGAGATTTTATATGTGATAATTTGTGAATGATTACTATGATTTGATTTGAAAATTCTGTGTTTATGAAAAAGAGAATGTTGGCCACTTTTATCTATTGTTTGAAAGGTAGCCTTACTTAAATATTTTGATAATGATTGAATATGAATTTCATTATTAATGACATATGATTAATATTTTATGATATTTGTAAGAAAAATAAGGAAAGAATAAGTTATATATGAAATACTCTGAATAGGCAAAGAAAATAAGTTTTTAGGCTCTAATATACTTAGCGTGAATGTGTTGTATGATCTGATTTATTCCGATACGTGAGCATGCTTGGCTTATCAGGGCATTCTGTTATGTGAAAGCTATGATCATATGCTAGGATTATCAGCCCTTATGGATAAGCGGACGCGCTTATCAACCGGTGGGGCTTTCATAGGCCAATTTTCTGGTGGTGCTTTCACAGACCACATCCGGTGGCGCTTTCACAGGCCACAATTATGTGATTCAATTATTTTGTTATTTTGAAATCTTATCTGCTTCATTTCCTCCTAATTGTATCTGAGCCCCATATATAAGAATTTATTTTTAAGAAAAATTAAGATAATAAGTTTTGTTATATGATTTAAGTTGTTATATGTTTTTAAATTAAAGGAATATGTGGTATTGGTAGTTAGTAAGTTTATATTATATTAATTTGAGAAATGGATTTTGAAATGTTTTAAATATTCAGTTAAAGATAAATATTTAATACAATGATAAAATTGATTATTAATGTTTGTATATAAATGTTTATAATAAAGGAAATCTCTTCAAAATTTATGTTTCTAAAATTATTATTTGATTTAAATTATAAATAGCACCACTGAGTTTTATACTCAGCACGATGAGTTTTCTCACACGCAGGTTGAAGATAATATAAGTTGAGGTGATTCGATAATCCAACATCAAAGGGGAAGTTCTTCAAACATTTAGGTATATAGTAAGAATTTGGCATGTAATATAAGTTTTAATTATTTGTTGAGTGTGTAAGTAATGGTCTGGGAATTTACATTTAATACTAAATTTATCTTGGGTTTTAATTGATAGACTATTTTATAATTCAATTTGATTATTTAATTTCTATTATTAGAAGTTTTATAAAGTAATTAATATTTAAAATATAAATATTTTTTTATAGTGTTTAAACAGTTATCAATATTATAAAAAAAAATGTTATTACAGAATTTTCCAATATATTATGAATTATATTCTTTTCTTTAATTAAATGTTTTCTTAATTTAAAATCATATTAAATGAATAAGCAAATTAGTTTGTGTTTTTTGCACAGAATGTAACATCACTGTTTAGTCCTACAGGACCGGATAGGGGTGTTTCACCTCTCAACTGATCAAACAAATCATCTATCCGAGGCAATGGATAAAGATTCTTCATCATCATCTTATTAAGCTGCCTGTAATCGATGCATAACCTCAAAGTGCCATCCTTTTTCTTCACAAACAATACTGGAGCGCCCCAAGGAGAAACACTTGGTCGAATAAAACCCTTGTCAAGCAACTCCTGAATCTGGATCTTCAGCTCTCTCAACTCAGTAGGAGCCATCCGATACGGAGCAATAGATATCGGTACAATACCCGGCATAACCTCAATACTAAACTCAACCTCTCTCGCAGGAGGTAAACTAGGCAATTCCTCGGGAAACACATCCGGGAAGTCACAAATCATCGGAATCTCATGGACACTGGGAGATTTTTGCTTAGGCTCAAGTACATAGGCTAAGAATACCTCGCAGCCATGATGTATCATCCTCCTAGCGGTACTGGCTCAAATAACATTAGACAGGTAATCCATCCTCTTCCCCACAACTACAATATCCTCTCCAGATAGAGTCTGAAGTATAATTCTCTTACATCTACAATTAACAATAACCCCATGCCATGACAGCCAATCCATGCCCAATATCACATTGTATTCCCGGAAAGACAACTCTATCAAATCTTTCGGAAATACATGCCCATGAATGACTATAGGGCAATCTCTATACACATGGTCAACTACTACACTCTGACCCAAGGGACTAGTGACCCCAACGCTATGCTCTAATGTGTTAGCATGCATACTACCCATTCTACCCACATGTATGCATATATATGAATGCGTGGAGCACAAATCAATCAAAGCAAGTACAAAAGTGTCAAATATGGAGAAAGTACCTGCAATGATGTTTGGAGCATCCTACTCCTCCCTGGTCCTGATAGTATAGGCCCTTGTTGGTGCTCTAACCTTCGGTCTATCCACTATCTCAGAAACTGGCCTCTGACTTCTAGTACCATGTGCATCACCACAACCTCTACCTCCGCCTCTCTGAACATAGGGAGCTGGCCTCCTAACCTAGCGAACCAAACTAGTCACTGCCAACGGGCAATCCCTAATCATGTACTCAGTGGATCCACACCTAAAACATGCGCCCATGGCTCTCCTGCACGTCCTAGAATGTAACAAAATATTTTTCAGTATCTTTTTTTAGTGTTGTTAATAGTGATTTACCGGTGTGTGAATAGTACCATCGGTCCGGAACTTGGCATTATTTCGGTCCAAAAAAATTACTATGTGTGTCTAATATTTTATTAAATATTTTTGGAGCACGTTTGCATGATTTAGGGAGATAGAAAATATTTCATGAATATTTTTGGAGAATTGCAGCAATCAATAAATATAATTTTTAGTGTGGTATATTAAGGAATAAATGAGGAATTATTTTTGTGGAGTTAATTTAATTAATTGGTGGAGTTAGATAATAATTGAAAGAGAATTAATTGATGAATATTTAGAGCCATTGGATGAGATTACTTAGGACTTGATCTTGGCCATTCATTTGGCATAAAATGAGGAAGCAAAGTTTGACTTTGCTACTTAAAGGCTACCACTTACCAAGCAACACATTTCATCCATCTTCTCCCATCTCCACGCCATTTCTTCTCCTTCTTCCTCCATTTTCTTTCATTTCTGTACTTCAAAATCTCACTAAATCACTTACTTTAAGCCTTGAATTAATAAGCAAGCATTGAAACCTAAGCTAAGGAGTAAGAATTTGAAGCTTTAAGTTGAAGAAATTGAGTTCTTACCAAGAACAAGTAAGTAGTGATTTTCGATTTCCAATGATTTAGTTAAGGAATTTATAGAATGTTAGATTATGCATTAAATGATGCTCCTTTCATTTCCAATATTAATTTTTGATTTTGATGGGAATTTCTCCTACTTTGAAGAGGTTGGAGAACCATCCTCAAAGGGCAAAGAAAAGGCCAAGGAATAGAGTCTTCTAAGCTTGTTTAAGCTTAATTAAGTGCTTAGTGCAATAATATTCTCTTTCCCCTTTTATTTCTTTAGGTTTTCAATTTTTAGGTTTTTGAATGAAGTGTGGGAATTTTGTATGTTTTGGTTAAATTGATGAATTTTGATGTTAGAGGTGTTCTTAGGTGGGACTAGAAGTCATTTTTCGACCCTTTTATAATTTCTCTTTGTTTCTCAATTCTTCATGAAAGTTGTAGCTGTGTTTCTCAGCTTTCCAAAACATCCTTTTATGTTCAATTCCAATACTTGTAGGTCAACTTATGATTTAAATATCAAAACTGGTTTCGTTATGGTGTCTCACTTGTATATCCGAATTGATTGTCCCTTTTGGCCACTAAAATGGCAAGATAATATCTTGTGTTCTTCATGAAAGTTGTAGTTGTACTTCTTATCTTTCTAAATCATCCTCTTGTGTCCAATTTGAATACCTATAGCTCAATTTATGATTTATTACCAAAACTAATTCTGTCATGGCAGCCCACAAGTATGTCAGAATTGTTGCTTACCTTTGACCCCTAAAATGATAAAATTTGATTTTGAGCCCTTCATGAAATTTGTTTTCAGATATCTTAAAAAATCATTGAATATGGATTTATCAAAATTGAGTGCTCGGATAAGTATGAATTAAATAAATATGGTGTTGGATGTGTTAAATCAGGACTTTGCTGTTGGTTTGTGTTCTTAGCTTATTTTCAGCATCATAGAGGTTGATCTGGACTGTGGTCTCTTCATGAAATTTATAGAATTTTTTCTTAGATTTCTGAAGAATAAATTTCACTCAATTTGGAGATCTACAACTTCAGTTATACCCTGAAAACCCAGTAAAGGTCAAGTTTATGAAAATGCTGGAAATTTCTTGATTTAAGTACTTTTATACTATATTAAGTACATATATATTTTGAACATGTCCATTTGAATTTATTAAGTATGAATAAAAAGAGAATGTGGTAATTCTTGTAAGTTGTGAGTTTATGAAATTTTGTGAGAAATATGTTACGTTATGTGATATTTTGCAAAGGATTTATGTATAAGTAATAAGGTTATTTATAAAAGAATGATTTTATTTTGGGCTCAAGTATGTTTGATTGAAATGTGATAGGATGAGGTTTACTCCGGTATGAGCATGCTCAGCTATTAGCCTTCTGTTATGTTATGCTATGATCATATGCTAGGGTTATCAGCCCTTTCTGGATAAGCGGACGCGCTTATCAACCGATGACGCTTTCATAGGCCAGTATTCTGGTGGTTATCAACCAGTGGCGCTTTCATAGGGCAATATTCTGGTGGTGCTTTCACAGACCACAACCGGTGGCACTTTCATAGGCCAATTTTCTGTTTCTGATATTTGTGTAACCAAATCTGCTAATATTTCTTTCAGAATACGTATGAACCCTTAACTAAAAATAATTTTTGTTCTGTTATAAAAAGGAAAGTAAACGTATATTTATTAAGCACTTTATATACACTTATGATTTTGTTAATTTACAGTTAAGTTTTCATAAGCTTTATGTTTTAAGTGTTTCTGGTATACTTGAAATTTGATAATTTATTTCTATGTATTTATTGTTATGAGATATAATCGAGTATTTTATGTAGCACCACTGAGTCTTCCACTCAGCGCGTTGATTTTTATCATGTGCAGGTTGTGCTCTGTGGGGGCTACTCAAAGACTGAAGGAACAACATCAGAGTAGAAGTATAGCTTTTGGTCCCACATGTGTATTTATATGAATTATGGCATGTATAGACTTATAGTAGACAATATTGAGGTTGTAAATATTGATAATGTAATTAAAGAATTTGGTCGATATTTTAAGTATTATTATTTGGTTATATGTATGGTGTATGAATGATGATATATATATTTCTTGAATGGATAATAATATAATAAGATGACTTGATCTTATATTTTTAGAAGTGTTGCGCGACTTGGTATCTTGATTTGGAGTTTTGGGGTTTGGAGGAAAGAATATTGGAAGTGCTTTATTTTCTTTATGAGGCAAGCCGATTTCTAGGGAAAACTCCTGCAAATTTTTCAGAGGAATTTCCCTAAGCTTTTATTTATTTATTTTAAAAAAATATATTGCTAAAGTGTTACTTGCGTCACTATAAAAATACTGCTATTTCTAATATATGCTTCTGACTTTTAGGTAGCATAAGACGGTGCTCTGACGCCGAATGTGGCATTCGCCGTCTGATCCTCTGGGATTGGGCGGTGGGTGTTGCAATTAGTGGTATCAGAGCATAGGTTTAGCCAATTCTAGGATTTATGATTTGGTGTGAGAGTTATTTGATTTGGAGTAATTATATAAGTGATTTAAGTTAAATATATGCCATAATAGTCTGTTTTGGGAACTTCTCTCTGATGTGAACCTATTGTTCTTTGTAGGTGATTAGATATGTCATAACATCTATCTGATGAGGGGGTGGACAGTTATGCCCCTCCTGAGGGTGCTATGTTAGAGGGTATGCCAGTTGGTGGTGGTGTTCTGGGTTCTGATGCAGAGCGCATCTCGATTGAGGGGTATGCTATTGTGGGTCCTACGGGGCCTAATCAGGGTGATTTAGTCCAGCAATTGGTAGCTGCTTTAAGGCAGGTTGTGGGATTAGTTCCCCATGCTCCAGCCGCACCAACCCCTATTCCAGTCCATCCCCCGATAGAGAGACTAAGGAAGTATGGTGCTGTAGATTTTATGGATCGAAAAGATGATGAGCGTTCTGTAGCAGAGTTCTAGCTCTGTGCTATAGAGAGGGTTTTGGAGCAGATGCAGTGCAGTTTGCGGGATAGATTGATCTGTGCCACTTCCTTGCTGAAGGAAAAGGCCTATTTATGGTGGGAGTCGGTAGTGAAGACAACTAGAGTTGAGGATGTGACATGGGATTTCTTCCTATCTGAGTTTCGAGAGAAATATGTGGGTGAGCTTTATACCGATCAGAGGATAGCAGAGTTTCTTGAGCTTAAATAGGGTCGGATGACCATTTTTGAGTATGATTGAGAGTTTCCACGATTGAGTTGGTACGCTTCTAAGTTGATTACTTCTGAGGCGGATAGATGTAAGCGGTTCAGGAAGGGATTATTGGATGAGTATAGGATGCACCTAACATCCTAGCCTCACACCACGTTAGCTCCTTTGGTGAAGGCTACTTTAGAGCTTGAGGCGATCTAGAATGAGAGGCAGGTTAGGGGTCAGAGGACCCAATAGAGCAGTCAGTATAAGAGGTTTCAAGGTGCTACATCTGGACAGGCTTCTGGGGTCCAGTCTGGTAGTAAGAGGTTTAAAGGTGCACCACAGATGGGGTTGAGACTAGGCCAGAGATTTGGCCAAGGTACGTATGTAAGATCAGCTCCTCAGGCTACATCTGTCACTAGTGGTGGAGGTGCCGCATGGTCAGATACTTCGATTTGTGCCCAGTGTGGCGGTAGACATTATGGGGTGTGTAGGAGAGCCAGGGTGCTTGTTTTAGATGTGGGTCTACTGAGCATATGATTAGGGATTTTCTGATGATGGTGATTGGCTCAGTTCGCCAGGTAGGGAGGCCAGCTCCTTATGTCCAGAGAGGCAGAGGTAGAGGCCGTGGTGGTGTACATGGTATTGGGAGTTAAAGGCTAGTTTCTGAGACAATGGATAGACCGGAGATTAAAGCACTAGCGAGGGCCTATGCTATCAGGACCAAGGAGGAGCAGGACGCTCCGGACGTCATCGCAGGTACATTCTCCATCTTTGACACTTTGTACTTACTTTGATTGATTCGGGCTCCATGCATTCATATATACGCATACATGTGGGTAGACTGGGCAGTATGCATGCTGACACCCTAGAGCACAGTGTTGAGGTCACTAGTCCCTTGGGTCAGAGTATAGTAGTTAACCGTGTATTTAGAGATTGCCCTTTAGTCATACATGGGAATGTCTTCCCGGGAGATTTGATAGAGTTTTCTTTTTGGGAATATGATGTGATTTTGGGTATGGATTGGCTATCATGGCATGGAGTGATTGTGGATTGTAGCCATAAGAGGATTACACTCCAGATTCTGACTGGAGAGGAGATAGTAGTTGTGGGCGAGAGGAAGGATTATCTCTCTAATTTTATTTCAGCCAGTACTACTAGAAGGATGATACAGCATGTCTGCGAGGCATTCTTAGCCTGTATACTTGAGCTAGAGTAGAGATCCCCCAGTGTAGATGAGGTTCCCATGGTATGCAACTTCTCGGATGTGTTTCCTGGGGATTTGCCTAGTTTACCTCCTATGAGAGAGGTTGAGTTCAGTATTGAGGTTATGCCGGGTACCGCACTGATATTCGTTGCCCCATATCGGATGGCTCCTACTGAGTTGAGAGAGTTGAGGATCCAGCTTTAGGAGTTGCTTGATAAGGGTTTTATACGACCTAGTGTATCCCCTTGGGGCGCTCTAGTGTTGTTTATGAAGAAGAAGGATGGCACCTTGAGATTGTGCATTGATTACAGACAGGTTAAAAAGGTGACAGTGAAGAATCATTATCCATTACCTTGGATAGATGATTTGTTTGATCAGTTGAGAGGGGCCGCTGTGTTTATGAAGATTGACTTGAGGTATGGGTAACATCAGTTGGGAGTTAGAGAGTCGGATGTACCTAAGACTGCTTTTCGGACTCGATATGGCCACTATGAGTTTTTAGTGATGCCATTTTGGTTGACTAATGCTCCAGCAGTATTTATGGATCTGATGAACCGGGTCTTTCATCCTTTTTTGGATCTGTTTGTGGTGGTTTTCATTGATGACATTTTGGTGTACTCTCCGTCTAGAGAGGATCATGATCACCACCTACGGATGGTTCTGCAGACCTTGAGAGATCGACGGTTGTATGCTAAGCCCAGTACGTGCGAGTTTTGAATGGATATATATATTTCTTGAATGGATAATAATATAATAAGATGACTTGATCTTATATTTTTAGAAGTATTGCGCGACTTGGTATCTTGATTTGGAATTTTGGGGTTTGGAGGAAAGAATATTGGAAGTGCTTTATTTTCTTTATGAGGCAAGCCGATTTCTAGGGGAAACTCTTGCGAATATTTTAGAGGAATTTCCCTAAGCTTTTATTTATTTATTTAAAAAAAAATATATTGCTAATGTGTTACTTGCGTCACTATAAAAATACTGCTATTTCTTCTAATATATGCTTCTGACTTTTAGGTAGGATAAGACGGTGTTCCGACGCCAAATGTGGCATTCGCCGTCTGATCCTCCGGGATTGTGCGGTGGGTGTTACACAGAATGTTTCCTGCCACACTGGGTAGAAACCGGAATATCTGACCATGTGGCACCCTCGCCACTAGCAACAAATGTAGCCTGTGGAGATGATATGATAAGCCACGTAGGTCAAAACGTGCGCCCAAGAAGAATCTGAGGTTCATGGATTGACTACTTGATTCATGGGATTATCTTTCTGTTATTATTTAGAGTTAGTGCTCATTTTTGTTTAAATAATAACCATTGTTAGATATGTTGTTGATACGTGGCATAAGTTTAGGAAGAGTCTGTTATTTCTTTGTATTTAAATTCCATCTTTAAAAAATAATATGGACAAGCTTATTCATAATCCAAACTTGTGGTTCATTCTTGCCCAAAGAAGAAGATCTGTTTCTTATTATTTGTTATGCCGATATTAGCTTATCATTGGTATCAGAGCATGACGACCAATAAGGAATGAATCGAACTTCTTGAATTTGGTCTTGGAACACTCCAAACTGATGTTGCTTGGATGGAATCCGGACTGAACGATAAATTGAAGATCTTGGAAGAGTTAATCAGCAAAATGACTTCCTTACTTCTTTCAAATCGCAACCTTGCTGACCTGGCTAATCAAAATCAAGCACCCACCCAAACACCTACTCAAACACCAACCCACACACCAAATTGTATTGCACCATCACAAAACCAACAAACTGGAGAAACATCTAGTACCCAGACTCATGGGGGACGATAACTTTTCTTCTCTAAATTGGCAAAAGTAGAATTTCCTAAATTTGTTGATGGCGATCCAACCGAATGGCTTTCTAAAGCAGATCAATTTTTTTCATTTCAAGGCACTGAGGAAACTGACAAGGTATCTTTGGCATCCTTCCACCTTATAGGTGAGGCGAACCAGTGGTGGCAATGGCTTACTAAAACTTACAATGAAGAAAACATGGAAATAACGTGGACAAATTTTGTTGAAGTATTATGGGCTCGATTTGGGCCAACAGACAGAGAGGATTTTGATGAAGCTGTATCTAGAGTACAACAAACAGGTACTTTTCGTGACTATCAATGAGAATTTGAAAGGCTCAAGAGTCGGGTTCATGAATGGACATAGAAAGCTTTAGTGGGCACCTTCATAGGAGGGCTCAAATATGAAATTACAGATGGCATCCGGATGTTCAAACCTAAGTCTCTTAAGGAAGTAATAAGTCTGGCATGGATGAGAGATGAGCAGATAAATTGACAACGGAAGTACACCAAGTCGTTTCCATCAATTCGAAACCAAGTTACTGTGGCATCACCGACAAATGCGGCTTCACCTTCACCTATGAAGCGCTTGACTTGGGAGGAAATGTAGAGGCGGTGTGCTCAGGGACTCTGTTTCAATTGTGACAAAAAGTTTACTGTTGGGCACAAGTGTCGCAAACCATAGCTTTTATTGCTTGAAGGTGATTCCTATATTGGCGATGATGAATTTCATGCAGGAGATGAAATCCAACCTGAAATATCACTACATGCCCTTAATGGATGGACTGTTGCCCGGATAATGAGACTTACAGCCACAATTGGGAATTGACCAATCATTGTCCTCATTGACAGCGGATCTACTCATAATTTTATTAGTGATAAATTGGCTACCACCTTGCAGCTGCCTGTAATTCCAATAGCACCATTTTCCATAAAGGTGGCTAATGGGTTCCCATTACAATGTCAGGGAAGATTTGAAGATGTCCAAGTCCTATTACAAGGTACTCCATTTTCCCTTACACTATATGCTTTACCACTAATTGGCTTGGATTTAGTGTTAGGCATTTAGTGATTAGAAAACTTGGGCAATGTGATGTGTAATTGGAAGGAGATGTTTATGATCTTCTAATGGAACAATAAACCTATAACTCTGCAAGGAATGGGCACTCAAGACATCCAGCCTGCTTCTATTTAAGCCCTTACAAAGGGATTACGGCAAGGACATTCTCTATTTGCTATTTATTCTGAATTCATGCTCTTACAGACTAAAACTCTGCCAGACACGCAACATCTCTTAGATGAATTTATAGATATCTTTTAAAAGCCAAGCCAACTTCCTCTAACAAGGGAAATTGATCATCATATTCCACTCAAGGAAGGGACAGAACCTGTCAATGTACGGCCTTATAGGTATGCCTATTTTCAAAAAGCTGAAATAGAAAGACAAGTTCAGGACATGTTAAAATTTGGGGCTTATCCAGTCAAGTACTAGTCCTTTCTCTTCTCCTATTTTATGAGTCAAAAAGAAAGATGGGTCTTGGCATTTTTGCACTGATTATAGAGCCCTCAATGCTGTGACCATAAAAGATCGATTCCCTATTCCTACTATATATGATATGTTAGATGACTTACATGGGGCAACATTTTTTACTAGACTGGATTTAATTGTAGGATGTCACCAAGTTCTTGTCCACCCATCTGATATTCATAAAACGGCCTTTCATACTCACAATGGTCATTATGAATATTTAGTTATGCCTTTCGACCTATGTAATGCCCCTTCGACCTTTCAAGCACTTACGAATTCAATTTTTCACCCTTTTCTCCAAAAATTTGTATTAGTGTTTTTTTATGACATCCTCATTTATAGCCTCGATTGGACCATGCATCTTGAACATGTTCATAAAGCTTTTGAAATATTAAGGCATCATCAATTTTTGTTAAACTCAGCAAGTGTGCTTTTGGTCAACAAGAATTAGAATATTTGGACCATATAATTACTCATCTTGGAGTGTAGGTGGATCAAAAGAAAATTCAAGCTGTGCTAGATTGGCCAAGGCCTACTAACATTATAGGGCTACTTGGTTTTTTGGGTCTCATAGGTTACTATAGAAAATTTATTCGCAATTATGACATTTTGGCTCAACCACTCAACACTCTGCTGAAAAAGGGTCAATTTACATGGAGTACTGAGGCAGAAACTGCATTTGATGCTCTTAAAGAAGCTTTGATGTCCACACCAACTCTTGCTTTGGCTAACTTTAATGATCCATTCATTGTGGAATGTGATGCCTCTAGTGATGCAATTGGCGCTGTTTTAACTCAACAAGGCAAGCCTTTAGCTTTGTTGAGCCGAACATTGGGACCCTCCAAAAGATCATGGTCCACATATGCAAGGGAAATGCTTGCTATTGTCACAGGTGTCCAGCATTGGCGACCGTATTTATTAGGCCGAAAATTCTTCATTCAAACAGACTAGCGCAGCCTTAAATATTTTTTGGAGTAATGCATTGTCACTTCGGAACAACAGAAATCGGTGTCCAAGCTGCTGGGATATGGCTATGAAATACTTTATATACCAAGGAAAGAAAATTCAGCAGCTGATGCACTTTCTAGAGTGATAGGAAGTTCCCATATTAATGCTCTTTCTATTCCAAATACTACAATATGGGCAGAAATCAAAAAAGCAGCTCTTGATCATCCTTATATGGAGAAAATTATAGCACTTGCCACTAGCAATGTAGGAGTTTCGTATACATGGTGAAATGGCTTAGTTTGTTACAAGAACTGTGTTGTGGTCCCTCCTAATTCACATGTTATTAAGTTACTTTTGCAGGAATTTCATGACTCACCAGTTGGTGGCCATTTTGGAGTTCTACGGACATATAAACGGTTGGCCTAACAATTTTATTGGCCATCTATGCATTGGACTGTTCAAGATTATGTCGTTGCTTGTGATATTTGTCAGAGAGCTAAGACAGACACACTTGCCCCAACTGGTCTCTTATAACCGTTGCCGATTCCATGTCAAATTTGGGAGGACATAACAATGGACTTCATTGAAGGTCTTCCTCAGTCCAATGGAAAAAACACTATTCTGGTTATGGTTGACCATCTTAGTAAATCTGCTCACTTTGTGGCTTTATCTCACCCATTTACTGCAAAAATTGTGGCTGAAAAATTCATAGAAGTGGTGGTTAAGTTACATGGAATGCCAAGATCTATCATTAGTGATAGAGACCCAATATTTATTAGTCATTTTTTGAGGGAATTTTTCAAACAGTCAGGTACCAGCTTACAGATGAATTCTTCTTATCATCCGTAAACTGACGGTCAATCTTAGGTTGTGAACAGATGCCTTGAACAGTACCTTCGCTGTTTCACTCATCAGTAGCCACGAAAATGGTGTTCCATGTTGCCTTGGGCTGAGTTTTAGTACAATACAACTTATCATTCATCTACTGGAATGACTCCATTCCAAGCACTCTATGGGCGCCTTCCTCCCAAAACTTCATATTATCAAATTGGGATCTCTCTTGTTCATGAAGTCGACCAACAACTTGCTTCCAGGGATGAAATTTTAAAGCAATTGAAAATTAACCTTCATGCTGCTCGTAATCGTACGCAACAGATTGCCAATTCCAAGCGTAGAGATGTTCAGTACAATGAGGGCGATTGGGTTTTCCTGAAACTCCAACCTTATAGCCAACAATCCGTCTTTCCATGAGCATATCAGAAACTTTCTAATCACTTCTGTGGTCCATTTCAGATTTCCCAAAAAATTGGTCCAGTAGCATATAAACTTAATTTGCCTGAAGGATCTCGAATTCATCCAGTGTTTCATGTTTTTGTCTTAAAGAAAAAAATTAGAGACAATGTTGATGTTGTTCTGGAACTGCCACCTATCACTGATGGCGAATTTGTTATGGAACTAGAATCCATATTGGACAGTAGATGGTTTAAGAAGGGGTCTCGTTTGGTTGAAGAAAGTCTTGTTAAATGGAAGTACCTTTCGGTTGAGGATGCCACATGGGAAAACAACCAGCAACTCCGTGCTAAGTTCATTAACTTGAACCTTGAGGACAAGGTTTTATTGGAAGGGGGAGGTACTGATAAGCCACGTCGGTCAAAACGTGCGCCCAAGAAGAATCTGAGGTTCATGGATTGACTACTTGATTCACGAGATTATCTTTCTATTATTATTTAAAGTTAGTGCTTATTTTTGTTTAAATAAATAACCACTATCAGATATGTTGTTGATATGTGGCATAAGTTTAGGAAGAGTTTGTTATTTCTTTGTATTTAAATTCCATCTTTCAAAAGCAATATGGACAAGCTTATTCATAATCCAAACTTGTGGTTCATTCTTGCCCAAAGAAGAATATCTATTTCTTAGTATTTGTTGTGCCGATATTAGCTTATCAGACTGTATAACTAAATGATTAACTAAATGACTAGTAAGTTTAATAGGAATAATGGGCAATATATTTAAACGACATCTGAATCGAATAATGGTAAGCTTAATTTCATGATTGAGATTGACATAGCCTAAATACATATATATAGGTTGAACCTATACATAAGTTCAAAAGAGGTGATTAGGTCACATAAGTTGATAATAATGCATGTGATACCTAGTCATAAAGTTTAATTGACTTTAAATGTGATTGATTAAGTGTTAGAAGCTATAAGGGTTTGGACTTGGAATTGATAAACTTATGAAATTGTATCAATTGAATGTCTAGATGTAAAATTGAGTATTGTATAATGTTGGTACTTGATTTATTTGAGAATTCGATGTTGTAGCCTATTTACCTAGAATTGGCTTCATAGGCTTAATTTTCTTAAATATGGAAGTTGGCTTAATATTTGGTTATACTTATTGGTCAATGATTGAAGTGATGAAGTTGTTTGATATAATGCTTTAATTATGAGAAAAGTTTTCCATACCTTATTTGTTAAATAGTTGAACCATGATTGATATGGAGCTGAAATGAGGCAAGTATGTGAAGTGATTATGTACTTGTTCCTTATATGATTGGATAGTAATAAACAAATGATATATTGATATTATGAATATAAATGTTAACATGCAGAATATGCTATGAGTATTGTGACACATGCAGACCTATGAGTTCCTTTGTGTATAATGAGGCTGAAGAAGCAATCAGGTATGTCTATGAATGCCTGTGATGCTATAATTGATCTTTTGATATTCTATCCATGATTGGACTCGGATACAAATGTAAAGTACATGTGTCTAGAGGGAAGATCTTGTGCTTCCAGACAAGAGTGTGAGTCTATAGTATCGACTCGTGGCATGTGCTGGATTTGAAATAATGAGAACATTGGTTTGGTTGTGTGGGGTTTGTATTTTATCTAAATGCAATTGTTCTAATCCTTTGAACTCTTTGAGGATTTTTTATTTGTTCCACTTGGACTTGGACTTTTATTTTGAGGCTTAACTTTCGATATTTTTGGATTTACTAGTATTGAATTTGAGGATAATTCCTCTTGAAAATTGTTTTTTTGAATTCGAATGTTAATATCTATAAAGGACTTCTAAGGACTTTACTATCACCTTGATAATGTTTTATTAATTGGTTTGTTCATTTTTTTAATTGGATTTCCAAAGGGAACACTTGAGATTTTCTAAAGGATTTTCCTAACTTTTCAGAAATTTTTAATGGGTTATCACTATTGTATTTAAAGGTTTTAAATTTTCCTCGAATTTTATAATCGAACTCTTCAGGCAAGTTTGGGTTACTAAGACTTCCGCTATACATTTTAAAGGATCTATAAATTGAGCATATAGTTACTATATTATGTTTTCATTGATACTAGTTCTGTACTAATAAGCAAGCCTTTATGTGCCTCCGGCATAGAATGCAACATGTCCTATTCTAGTCCTACGAGATCGAAATGGGGTGTTAAATGTCCAATATAGATGGCAAACAGTTCACCAATCCATGCAACTTGGATCAACTCAAAAGTTACATTGTGTGAATGCATTCAGGCATTAGCACCAGAAGTATTGCCCCTTATCTCACCGTTAAGCCGAACTACGGTGACCTGAATCCCGAAAATATGTTCCTAAAGTACGGGGATACATAAGTAGCCCAATAGGTGGGTGCGGTCACAACAATAATCAAAACACATTTTTGCCCCCCTTCAATTGAAAATTTCAGATTGTCTGTGCCAAAGATAAAAAGAATCAAAATCGAAACAAATCGAGCTAAGCTGAAAACTTGCAAGGGTAGGCTGCTTAAGGAAAATTAGAAGCCTACTAAGTTGAAAACCCGAAAGGGTGGCTTAGGCAAAAATTAAGGCTTGAAAGTAGCAATCTCGAAAAGGATAAAACTAAATTTCCTTCTTAAAAGTGTTAAAATGATTCCCTTTTTACATATGTTAAATTAGTACAAGCTATGTAAAAAGGCAATCACAAAAAACCCTATATTTGTCGTCTATCTACTTGTGTTAGTCATATGTGTATCCTTTATCCAGAGTGTCAAAACACAAAAGTATGTCAACTGAACCTTCTATACATCATGGGTCAGCATCCCATCTCAAAACCCTCATAAAAATATGGGCTGAGTCAAAAATAAAAAAAAATAGAAGTCCTGCCCTATCAACATAAGGTCGGTATGCACCGAGGGACTAGGTGAACCGTCTGCATCGCCTTGGAGGCATCTCCCTAGAGTCATCAAAATCCTCAATCAACTTGTCTGATAGAGTCTAAGGCCATCTCAACCACAGCCCGGAGCATAGCGTCCGTCTCCCGAGTAAGAGTTACTCTATGCTCTCTCTCCCGGTTACCGTGCTCGGCAACCCATCAAGCCTCATAAGTAGCATTTTTGCCCCTAGAAACTCTAGCCTCAACTACATCAGCCCCTCCTAACCAGCTACCCAATATAGCCATAGTAACTCGAGGAGAAATTAGTATGTCCCAAAAAAGAGCTCCAGCTGGCGACACCCCCTGGAATATGCCCCATTTGCCTCATCAGTTTAGAACCAGGGTAGAATGTAATGTTATCCATGCCTAGCAGATAAACCATCTAGTACCCTGCAGACTGAACTAGAAATCAACTAATCTCATGCCAATCACATCTCCATAAAATCTTATCCGGCCCCAGCGCCAACAACCACTGTAGCCACTCATCCTTTGACTTGAATCTCACCACGACTCGTCTGGAATGATACTGAGATGGCTCATACGGGTGACGTCGTGGTGGCTCCAGCACTCTTAAATGAACCCTCAACTAGACCTACAAGATTAAACATTGCACTATAACACAGAAAATGAAATAGGCATCTACATGCAATACCCCTTTACTCAAATAGTTTCAGCTGTAACATAACCAAAATAGTTCAAACCCTTCCTAAAACATGCAAGACCAAACATTGCCCCCACTGCTCAAACTTTCAAACAGACGAACATATGCAATCAAAACCTAAGCCTTTTCTTGGAAAGCACCTTATCTAAGCATAATGAGAGTTAGTTTTAGAATGCTTATCTAAAGAAGGATCGGACTAGATGACCAGATTCTCTCTACCCTATAAGCTTGCTCGAGGCTCAGATTAGTCTCCGCTAAGGCCACACTAGCAATCCTGGCACCTCGCTCAATCTGAAAGGCCAGGTTTGCCGCCCTTAGATCCCCCTATCCTATTAAACCAGTCAATATACTGGTGCTCACTAAACAGAATACCAAAGCCCGAGTCTTGAACCTTAGGTGCTCCAGGTTAACAAACCCGAGTGGATTCAAATACGGCTCCACCAACCCAGATAAATCTACCTGATCATCTACTGCCAGCTCCTTAGCCTCAATCACAAAGAGACTAAGCGTCCTCAAGAAGCTCTCAAAAAACCCAGTCTTGATCGGTGCAGCCACCGGAGCCCTCTCAGAACTATTGACCAATAAAGCCGCAAACTCCTCGTATGTCGGGCACATCTCCTTGAAATGTGTGCCAATTCAAAAAACATGAATTTGTGGATCCCACAGGTGCAAGCCTACATCCAAAAAAGTCCAGTCCACCGACAAGCCTCTTAGCGTGACCAAAGAAGCCATACCGTACCGGCTTAAATTAATCTTTTTCCACTTTTGTTAGACTCTTGGTCCACCATTGCATGCCATAACTGATGAATGGCTCCATTCTTAGGCAGAGTGTGAAATTTGGGAAAATCGGGCCCCAGGGCGCAAAACGACAAGTGTTTTGATGCCATAAATGAGGTTTTTATAGGCCTGCAACCTTCACCCCCAGAAACATGCCGGTGTTGATCAGGCTATAACCGGCACCGGCCCCAAAATGGCACCATTCTGTCCTAGGCAAAGTGCCAAAATGACATTGTTCTGGCAGACACTGGCGCAAATTTTAGGTTGTACGACAATAACAAGACTATTGAGAAAAAAAAAAGAAGAAAAGAGAGGGAAGAAAGCTAGATCAAAAAACAAACAGTGGCATATTGGGCCTATTTTTCTCATAGACACTCTCCCAAAAGTTGAGCCGAATCATTAGAAATGGCATGTCATACATCATGCGTACTTAGTATGTTTGACTAACCATGATTTTGATATCAGAACATCAGATAACAAGGCAATTAGTGTCATCTATCCAGAAAAATGAGGCGATTAGTGCCAAGTTCATTCAGAAACTAGGGCAATTAGAGCATACAAACTTAGAAACCACGGCAGCCAGTGCCACCAATCTAGAAAAAATAGGGCGATCAGTGTTAACCTAGACAAAAATAGGGCGACCAACGCCAATCTAGTGAACAGGGTGACTAATGCCAATTCAATCAAACAGGGCCATTGGAGTCAACAACAGATAACAGGTCGATTAGTGCCAAACTCAATCCAAAAATAGGGTGACCAGCACTAATCTAGAAATAGGGTGACCAACACTAATCTAGTAAACAACGCAATCAGCCACCAGATTATTCACAAACAGGGCGACCAGCGCTAGCGTAGTCAAACAGGGCAACCGGCCCGATCAAACAGGGCGATCTGTGCCAATTTAGCAAAAATAATGCAATCAGTGTCACCAGGCTCAATAAATAGCGCAACCAACACCAACCGATTCAGCGAATGGGGTGACTAGCACCAGTGCAATTGAACAAGGTGACTAGCGTCGAGTGTAAGTACAAAATAGGCAAATCGGTGCAACAAACAGGTAATCAAGAATGACTTTCAAGCAATCAGTGTAGTCATGAATTCAAAAACATTACGTGTAAGCAAATAAAGGGAGTCAGATAGATGTGGTAAAATAAAAATAGAAGTAATATATTCTATTAACAAAAGCTTTAAGCAAGAATTTACAAAGGAAGGTGTTGCTACTAGAGTGACACTAGCACAAAAAGCTAAGTCCCGAAGGCTACCTAAGTTCAAACCATAGTCTATGTGAGCGGACCCCACAGTCTACGCGAGCAGCATGAGCGGGAATCTACGATCTCAATGATGCCTTAGGTCATCTTGCAATGTTTGGACTTGATCCTCTAGAAAGCTCTCATGGGTCAGGGCCTCAATCAACGCCCCTTAAAGTTGGCCCACAAGGAGAGCAATCCGCTCACACCAATCAGGAAGAGGCTGCATAAGTAAAGCACATAATTAAAAAAAAGGGAGCATGTATACCAAGATGCCTCTTAGATAGACCGGCCAATTGTCAGGAACCTCCTCCAGTAGCTTGATAGAAGCCATACCATGCCGAGTGATGTATCTCACTCGTTACATCACCTCGACAAAAAAGTTATGGATTGTAGGAGTTGGCCCTTGAGGAGTAGCCTCAGGCCTCAATGGTGATGGCGGACCCCATTCTCGCTCCACCTCTCGAGTCGGCGCCAATTGAGAGCCATTCACACTCCTCCCAGACTCACTAAGTAGAGAGTAAGGAGGAACCAATGATTCAGAACTCATGCTAGACAAAGATCTTAGAAAACTCTAATAAAAGGGAAAGGAGAGCAAATGAGGAGGTGTGACAAATGAGGTCAACCCCCTCCCCTATTTATAGAAATAAGGAGGATGAACCTTGCCCCTGCCCGAAAAAATAGAGTTTTTGGGACTCATCCGAACTCTAATCAATAAACAGTCATAGTCAAAATATCCGTAATAAAATTTTGGATTAGCCATATATTTTGATCTGACAGACAGCTATAGTGAAGCCCTGAAAAACTAGACAAACCAGATGGACTTTAGAAAAATTTTCTCACAAGTAGAGGAGACTCACGCAGGATGTTCCAAACAACACCACAGACCTCCAGGTATAGTTTTCAGACCACATTTGCTTTTACAAGTGCTGAAATTAGTTTCCAGTAGATCGAGCCTTGACCAACTTTGATCTCTCAGAGGAGGAAAACTATTGACCATGATTTTACCACCAAGCTCTAGGAAATTCTTCTACGGTTCCAATGGCGTGAGAATCAGCTCGATCGGACATCGTTTGGATCGCAAATGGACTCTCAAAAACCAAAGGGGAGGGACATCCTAGTAATTAGCCAGGGTTGGCGATGGAAAATTGATCTCCAGTGCTGATTAAGAGGTGGCCAGTGTTGACCAGGCCGCTCAGCTACCCCCTTTGCTTATAAAAGGCACACTCCCTCCCTCATTTCCACACCTCTTGTTACTTAATTGAGCGCTTCTCAAGCATCAACGACTCTCATTCTCACTTTAGGGATTCTACGACCACAAAGTTTTACTTTGCTCATCTTCCATAGTTGAGTTTAAAGTCTGACTTGGCTCTTAAAAGTTGATCCTTTTGACTTTCAGTCACACTTTAACCTTCCTTAGGCCAAAGCTACTAGTTAGGTGATTCATTATTAATCAAATCTAGTGATTGATTAAAAATTCATCATTTAATAATATTATATAAGGCTATAATATGGGTCCTTGTGCCCTAACTTAGCTTATATTTAGAGGAAGACTCAACCTCTTTGGTCGACAACTCATCGTGGAGCTCCGATCAGGCCTCGTCACAAGCACGAGGATATAATCAATCAAATTCAAGCTTTGTCAATTAAGCTCGATCCATCCAGTAAATTATCAATTGTTAAGCCAAGTCCATTCAGCACTATGCATGCTTTAAGCTCGGTCTGTCTGATAAATTATGACTAATTCGTCTAGCAAAACCTCAATACTAGTTTTTAAACAAAAGCCCGAAATCAGCCGTAAACCAGTAAGCCCACTCTAAGAGTGGTACCTTTAAAGCACTACCATCCTGATCGATGGTAGAAATTCATGTGCCCTCATCCTCATACAAATGAGGTATAAAGGCATACTTATGGATTTCAACTTAGGTAGTGGGCCCCCGACCAAACTGATCGGTTTAGACTTAGGGAAATGTGATGCACGACGTGGAACTCCTTGATAATAAGGCTAGAGTCAGGCTTCCCTCTGAATTACACACCTTTATTACATTTGCTTACTTTTAATGCACTATATTACAAATATTAACATGCATTCTAAGTATGCCCATGCATCGATAAACTGACATTCATGCAGAACAATGCTTTTGATTTTCAATTTAAACCCTAACTGTTGATCCACATGCAAAGAAATCGAAAACCTAGCCCCTGAACCCAACTATTCAAGGCTTGTGCATTTTATCCATTGTGGCATACCAAAGGAGTCAATCATGAGGTTTTTACCTTATATTTTCCCTAAAAACAAAAATAAAGGAAGGTGGCAACTCTAAACACACCACACACAAAGTCAAAGTGCTCCAAAGAGCCAACCAAACATCACTCAAGCGCTAAACAAAGCCATAAAACTGATGAGATCGGTAACCATATCAATTAATCAGACCACTAAGCTACATACAGGGATAAAAACGAATTGATAAAGGATCGCAATAGGGTTTCAACCAGTCTCAAACGTTTCTAGTTTCTCTTCCGTGATTAACTGACCAATGGGACCATTTGATCAGACTCTACCCTGCGGGTCTTTCTGCCTGCACCCAGGAGGGGGTTCACACTAATGCCTTCAATTGAGACATGAGATCTAGAATTTAATTTATGAGAGCAATGCAATTGACCTGGAGAAATTAAGGTCGAGCATGAGAACCAACCTACTTCCAAACTTTCGTAACGTGCCACCTCCTAAGAATATTTACATGATTGAGTCTAAAAAGACTCTCGAGAGGTGATGGCTGAATTTTTAGAGGAGGAGGTACAAAAAGAGAGAGAAAACTACTAGTGGAATAGATTTATATGATGGTTTTGAACATATGGGATGATAGTGATGAGGAATGGTTCAATCAGAATGAGGAAGTAGGGGTAGAAAGTGAAGATGAGATGGTAGTGAATCTCGTTATTCTTCATGTTTGGAGTAGCGAGGAAGAGGAGGAAACAAAAGCTATGAACCATATGAATCGTAGTGGTTGAGTATATCAACCTGACATGATTAAGCCCAAGGAAGAAAATGAGAAGGCTAGCTCATCAGTTGTGCTAAAGAAAGAGTCTGAAGATGATGTATTGATAAAATAGTTAGAAAGAACCCATACAAATGTAAGCATGTGGGACCTACTTGTCTCTTCCAAGAAATAGAAGCTCTGTTGAAAGGTATCGTTAAGATTTCAGTCTCGCTATCCATTTCTACTACTGATTTTATAGGGTTGGTTTAGCATAATTCCATCGCAATCACATTTTCTGATGATGAGCTTCCTCCCAAAGGAAGGAATCACACTAAGGCTTTATTTATAAAAGCAAAAGTAAGAGGCAAGACAATAAGAAATGTCATGATTGATGACAGTTTGGCTTTGAATGTCTGCCCATTAAAACTTCTTTAAAAGTTCAAGTTGGAAGTATTTGATCTAGAACCTTCAGATGTTATTATTCGATCCTATGACGACTTTAGGAGACAAGTGGAAGGCATATTCAAGATAGTGGTTAAAGTAGAGGCAATAAAAAAGGAGATAGAATTTATTATGAGAGATGTTCCCCCAACATTTGCCTTACTACTCAGGCGCCCATGGTACCATTCATTGGAGGTGTGCCATCAATGCCACACCATAACATCAAATTCCCATTCAATGGTGAGGTCATCACCATTCTTGTAACGCCCTGATTTTTAGATTTTATGAATAATAACTTATTGGATTGCTAATTAGTATCAAATTAGCTTTTGGTACTATTTTCAATTTAGATAAGTTATTCTCATGATTATTGAGTCTATATGGTGATTCATGTATTGCATATTATTTGTGTGATTCTCTATGCACAAAATGATTTCTGAATTGCAAATTATGAGGTTGTGCGTTATGAAGCCTTATTATGGAATTTAATGTGATACAATCTAATTGCACCAAGATATTTATAATTGGGATTAAAAAAATGGGATAAAATTGAACTAGGAACATTTTTGCTCAATTGATGTGATTTTTCCCTATTTAGTGGGCTTTAAAATAATTAATTTGGTATTTATTATAAATTATTTGAGTTTGATTTTCAAATATAATTTATTGATAACTAATAGATTAAAGGATTATTTGTTAAGATATAGTTTTAATAATATGTATTGTTAATCTATTATGGGTATTTCATTAAATGGGTTTCATTAATTAGATGGGCTTATTAAATTTGGGCCATTTTGTGTGATTCAAAAAAAAAAAAAATTTGTTAACCTAATCTAAGAAGAGTGGTCGACACCCTCTTCTAAGAAGAGAGTGTCACCCTCTTCACACACAATCAAGAGAGAAAAGAGAGAAAGAGAGAAAGGGAGAGAAGGAAGAAACTCTTCTTCCATTTCCTATGATCTCCACCACAGAAACCTGCAATCAAACAACAAATTGAGAGTTAGTAATATCAGAGTAGTGATTTAAGGTTCAAGTGAGCTATGATCATAAAAGGATTGCATAATTAAGAGAAGGGTGAACATTCTAAGGTTGATAAGGGCAAAGGGAAGGCATAATTGTGAAGTTGAGTTGCTATTATGCGATTTGAGGTTTATACTCTGCAAATATATGTTTAGTTGATTTCATTTATTGATTTTGGTGGTCATAAACATCCTTCTTCTCTGATTTATTGATTTTGACAACTGACATTTTCAAGTGTAAAATTGGAAATTTTTGTATGAGTTGCATGAATTGATAAATTTTGATGTTGAATGTATTATTGGTTTGGTTTTGAACTTATTTTTGGACCCTTTATGTTTTTCATCTATATTTGAGATCTTCCCAAAAGTTGTAGCTATACTTCTTACCTTTTCAAAACATTTTTCTGTGTCTAATTTGGATATCCATAGCTCACATTATGATTTGAACACCAGAACTGGTTCTGTCATGGCATTAAACTTAAATGTTCAGATTGATTGCTCATTTTGACCACTAATATGCCAGATAATAACTTGTTTTCTTCAAAAAAGTTGTAGATTTATTTGTCAACTTTCCAACTCATCTTCTTTTGTCTTATTTGGATGCCTATAACTCAAGTTATGATCCAAATACCAAAACTAGTTTGAGTAGAAAATGCTGACATGCCCAGGCCGTGGAAATTTTAGAGATCACGCCCTGGCTGTGGACTCCCCTTGTGTATTTTTGACCTCCTAATGATGTCTATACACTCTAAATGCATACCTAATGTATCCTTGATATGGTAATCTTTAGAATCTTCTTTAAATGTGACTAATATATCATATGAAAGTTAAAAAGAGAATATATAATATATGAACCATGTTTAGTTGATTTTAATTGAGAGTTATTACTTAACTATACTCCTTAATATGATCTAATGAAGTCTAATGCTGTGTGTTGCATTATTACATGATGGAATGAACTTAACTAAGGCGAGGATTGATTACTCCTTCATATAAATGAGCTAAGGTATTTTATTATATCATGCCTAATTAAATATACATGCATTGAATGATATTGCCATGTTTGGGGTTGTAGTTGCACATTGATGAATAAAACTTTATAAAGGCATGATCCCTAATAAGCATGCATAGGACTTATGCAAGAACAAAGGTGTGAAGTGAAATATTTATGAGCCAATACATGATCTTAAGTGCTAAAGAATGGTA
Source organism: Jatropha multifida (assembly GCA_948099535.1). Classification (NCBI taxonomy): domain Eukaryota; kingdom Viridiplantae; phylum Streptophyta; class Magnoliopsida; order Malpighiales; family Euphorbiaceae; genus Jatropha; species Jatropha multifida. The sequence goes on along the minus strand of CANUEX010092982.1, from coordinate 44,327 downwards.
CATTGTTTGATATATGATTATGCATATTGCAAATTAAACCTAACTAAGTAATTGGATGTGTAATTAGTGTATTAGAGCTTGAAATATGAAAAATTGAAGTATGATTGTATAATTAAATGATTAATTAAAAGATTAGTAAGTTTAATAGGAATAATGAGCAATATATTTAAACGATGTCTCAATCGAGTAATGGTAAGCTTAATTACATGATTGAAATTGATATAGCCTAAATACATTTATATAGGCTGAACCTATGCATAAGTTCAAAAGAGGTGATTAGGTCACATAAGTTGATAATAATGCATGTGACACCTAGTTATTATGTTTAATTGACTGTAAATGCAGTTGATTAAGTGTTAAAGGCTATAAGGGTTTGGACTTGGAATTGATAAACTTATTGAATTGTATCAATTGAATGTCTAGATATAAAATTGAGTATGGTAAAATGTTGGTACTTGATTTATTTGATAATTCGATATTTGTAGCATGTTTATCTAGAATTGGCTTAAGTTTCTTAAATATGGAAGTTGGTTTAATATTTGGTTATACTTATTGGTCGATGATTGAAGTGATGAAGTTGTTTGATATAATGCTTTAATTATGAGAAAAGTTCTTCATACCTTATTTGTTAAAGAGTTGAACTATGATTAATATGGAGCTGAAATGAGGCAAGTATGTGAAGTGATTATGTACTTGTTCCTTACATGATTGGATAGTGACAAACAAATGATATATTGATATTATGAATATAAATGTTAACATGGGGAATATGCTATGATTATTGTGACACATGGGGACTTATGAGTTTCTTTGTGTATAATGAGGTTGAAGACGCAATCAAGTATGTCTATGAATGCCAGTGATGCTATAATTGAACTTTTGAGATTCTATCTGTGATTGGACTCGGATACAAATATAAAGAACTATAACTAAACATCTTAGACCTTATTATGTACTTGGTTGAATAATTGTATGAATGTGGATATACTGATACTAAAATACTAAGCATGCTACTGATTACTGGATTTGAGCTATGATCATATACTGGACACAGAGTGTCCCACTCAGGTTGTGGATGTGCACCAACGTTCTGTAGGCTTATGCCACCATTCTGTAGTCTTCTGTCTAATCTGTTTTGTTTGCTATTATGCTATTTTGATTCTAAATTTGATACCTATTCTACTTCTATTTCTTCTAAGTTACTAATAAGGACCATAAATAAAAAGATTAAGCAATATAAAATTGATATCACACTACAATAATATGTGTTCTAAAATATTTCTAGAATTGTATATATTCTCCAAAGATATTCTAGTCTGGCAATGAGATTGACAGTATTCTGATTTGTCAATGACACTAATAACGTTCTTATTTTGCATTGAGACTGTCATCCATTTATTATGGTACATATTCTGATAATATCCTGAAATAATGGATATGCTCTGAATTTATCTAATATGGAATGTATTTTGAATTCATTCTAATGTAGTTTATGTCTTAATGACGTTTTAATGAAGTGCACATTTGGAATATGAAGAAATTTGATCATTAATACCTAAGTGTTTGTATTCCTTATATTAAGTTCTGAATAAAACTACTATGTGAATAAACACCTATATGAGTTTGTTCTTATATATATTGATTGAAGTGATTTTCTATAATGCAAGTAAACTTGTATATGAATTGATTATAAGAATTTTTCTAGAAACATGGAGTGAAAATGTGGAATTCTAGAATAAGTGATATATATATATTATGATGATGTGTATGGTTTTAATGGACCATACCTGTATACTATATGATTACATATAATTATTGAGTACCACTGAGTTTTATACTCAGCGCAATTTTTTTAACTCGCATAGGTGGAAGTTGTTTGCTGTGGATTTCGAGTACATGTGTCCAGAGAGAAGATCTTGTGCTTCCAGACAAGAGCGTGAGTCTATAGTATCGACTCGTAGCATGTGTTAGATTTGAAATAATGAGAGCATTGGTTTGATTGTGTGGAATTTGTATTTTATCTAAATGCAATTGATCTAATCCTTTGAACTCTTTGAGGATTTTTGATTTGTTCCACTTGGACTTGGACTTTTATTTTGAGGTTAAACTTTTGATATTTTTAGTTTTACTAGTATTGAATTTGAGGATAATTCCTCTTGAAAATTGTTTTATTGAATTGGAACATTGAATATGTATAAAGGACTTCTGAGGACTTTACTATCACCTCAATAATGTTTTATTAATTGGTTTGTTCATTTTCTTAATTGGATATCCAAAGGGAACACTTGAGATTTTTTAAATAATTTTCCTAACTTTTTAGAAATGTTTAGTGGGTTGCCACTACTGTATTTAAAGGTTTTAAATTTTTCTTGAATTTTATAACTGAACTGTTTAGGCAAGTTTGGGTTACTAAGACTTTCGCGGTACATTTTAAAGGATTTGTAAACTGAGCATTTAATTACTATATTATGTTTTTATTGATACTAATTCTATACTAAAAAGTCAGCCTATACGTGGCTCCAGCATAGAATGCAACATCTCATGTTCTGGTCCTACGAGATAGGAAATGGGGTGTTACAATTCTTACTGCTATTTAGAGAAGTGTAGCCACACTGAATGTTGACAAGCAGTTCATCCTCCAATGGATTGTTTTCATATTATAGTATTAAGAATAGACATGGGTCTAAAATCCCGTGATGGTTTATGGGCCCAACCTATATGCCCTAGGGTTAGAAAAGACCATATGGTGAATCGCGTATGGAAGACATAAGGGTGATCAAAACACTATTCCAACTCTCTTTGGAGCTCCATCTAGTATCTTCCTAGGCCATATGGTGTCCAAGAGAGGGATTGTGTAACAGTCTATCTTTCTGTGTCGATAATAGTGATTTACCGGTGTATAAATAGTACCATCGGTCCGAGACTTGATATTATTTCGGTTTGAAAAAATTACTATGCATGTCTATTATTTTATTTAATATTTTTGGAGCATGTTTGCATGATTTAAGTGGATAGAAAGTGTCTCATAAATATTTTTGGAGAATTTAAGTATTTAATGAATAGTATTTTCTAGTGTAGTATATTAAGAAAAAATTGAGGAATTATATTTATGGAGTTAATTTAATAAATTGGTGGAGTTAAATAATAATTAGAGGAGAATTATTTGGTAAATATTTAAAGCCTTTGAATGAGAATACTAGAGACTTAATCCTAGCCATCCATTTGACATAAAACTTGGTAGCCAAGTTTGACTTTGCTACTTAAAATCAACAAACTTATCAAAACACTATTCCATCTTCTCCTTCTCTCCACTCCAATGTTAACTTCTCTTCTTCCTCTCCTCCATTTTCTTTCAATTTCTCTACTTACAAACTACCTTAAAATAGATAAATTAAACAAAAGGTTACTGTTTAAACTTGAATAAACAAGTTAAGGAAGTAATATTTGGTGATCCTAAGCAAAGGAATTGGAGAAAAGCTACAAATCAGGTAAGTTGTGAACTTTGGATTTTGTAAATTAATAAGTGAAATCCATAGCTTAGACATGTAGTTGATCCACTAAATCATGCTTCATCTTTTTCTTTGTTATTTTCTTAATTTTAATTTATGATATTTGCTACTTTGAAGAGGTTGGAGAACCATCCTTTAAGGGAAAGGAGAAAGCTAAGGAATAAAGCTTTCCAAGCTTATTTAAGCTTGTTTTCAAGGTTATTGCCTATATTCTTTCCTTCTCCTTTCATTTCTTTAAGTTTTCAATTTTTAGGTTTTTGAATGAATTTGAGAATTTTGTGATTATGTTGGGGAAATTGTCTTTGAATGCTTTTATATGATTTGGCTTGACTTTTAAGCATGATGGAATGCTTGAACGGGAAGAGGAACACTTCCTTCCCCTTCATCCATCATTGGCCGAACCTCCTTAGGAGGAAGGGCTTGATTTTTATTTCATGCTTTTGTTTTCTTTTGATGTTAATGTGTTTTTGAATTGTTTCTCTTTAAGTTAATGTGGTTATTTTGGAAAGAAAACCTTTCCCCCCATTAGTAAGAGAGGTCGAACCTAGCTTGGTGAAGGGCCTTGAGCTTTCTTTGATTTTTATATTTGATTTTGACTCTAATGAATTAGTTAATGAGTGATTTAATGGTGATTTAAACCTCTACCTTGTATTTTAATGTTTAAGAATTTTTCAAGACTTAAAGAGTGCTTTAAATGAGTAAAAATGTGTTTTAAGGTTACATGTTTTTAAGTAAAGGTTTTAATGCTAAAATAAGTATTTATAGCTTGAAATATTGTATTTGGTGGAAGGGAAACTCTTGCAAATTTTCGTAAGAATTTCCTTAAACTTTTATTTTTAAAACTATATTACTTGATTCCTTATGAAAACTTAGTCATTCCATATATATCTTAAGATTATTAGTAAGATAAGACGGTGCTCCAATACCGAATGTGGAGCTCACCGTCTGGTCTTCCGGGATCCAGCGACGGGTGTTATAGATTGATATTGATCTAGAAAAATCCAAAGCCATCATCGAGATGCAAACTCCTAAAATAGAAAGGGAGATAAGTGGGTTTTTAGGCCGCCTTCAATATATCAGTTGGTTTATCTCATAGCTAGCAGACACTTGTGGGCCAATCTTCAAAAACTGAGAAAAGATGCTCCAAAAGCTTGGGATGATCATTGTCAGAAAGCCTTTAAACAGATCAAAGCATACTTACTCAACCCTCTGGTTATCCAACCTCCAAGACCTAGAAAGTCACTCCTTCTCTACTTATCAATAACAAACATAGCCATCGAGGCTATGCTAGCATAAGAAGCACCAGGATCTCACAAAGAGAATGTCGTTTACCATCTAAGTGAGCGAATGCTAGAGACAGAACTAAACTATAGCAAGATTGAACATCTATGACTAGCCTTGGCATGGGTTTGCATCTAGCTCCAGCATTATCTTTGCTCCTACACTCCCCACATCATGACTCACTAGAGTCCCTTCAAATTTCTTATGGAGAGGTTGGTTTTGGATAGTAAGATGCCTAAATGGGAAACTATCTTTGCAGCATTTGACCTAAAATTTATTGTGAAGAAAGCAATCAAAGACAATGTGACAGCAAAGCACTTAGCTGCATCACCCGGTGATACCAATGTAGCAAACATCAAATTCCTGGATTAGGACATCATACAGATTCAGATAGATCAGTGAAAGATGTATTTTGATGGGCCGCTAACCATCAGGGTTATGGCATCGGAGTGGTCTTATTAACTCTAAATGGATAGCGATTACCCTTCAGCAATAAGTTGACATTCCAGGTCACTAATTATGAAGCAGAATATGAAGCGTGTATCATCGGATTAGAAGCAGCTCTGAGTATTCAGATCAAATGTCTAACGGTTTGTGGGGACTCCATCCTAATAGTCTCTCAAGCACTTAAGAAATGGAAGATCAAAGAGCAGTGTTTAATCCCATAACTCTAGCGCTTAGATCAGTTGGCTCAGTAGTTTGAAAAATTATCATTCCACTATTTGCCTCATACTAAAAATTAGTTTTTCGATGCATTAGAAACATCCTCCATAAGATGATTCACAATCACAGAAGTTGGCATGATCAGCTGCCATTTGCCTATAGGATACAGAACCTCCATTAGGATGCCCACCAGAGCAACACCTTATTCACTTGTGTATGGGATGGAAGCAGTCCTCCCCATCGAAGTCCAGATCAGATCAGCAAGGGTCATCAGAGAAAGTCAGCTGCTCAAAACTGACTAGGTTTAGAGCTATCATAACCAGTTGAATACTATCGACGAAAGAAGGCTAGAAGCTCTCAATCAGATTTAGAGCTACCAGCAAAGAATAGCCAGGTACTTCAACAAGAGAATCAGAGGTTGAAAACTTGAAAAAGGTTGTCTTGTACTCAAGGAAATTAGAGCTCCTATGCAAGATCCTCGGGGTAAATTCAGCCCTAACTAAGCAGGCCCCTACTTACTAAGGAAAATCCTCTCCGAAGGTGGCATCATCTTGTCAGATATAGATGGCAATGAGTTCACCGATCCATGCAATTTGGATCAACTCAAGAGATACATTGTGTGAATGCATTCACGCATTAGCACCAGAAATGACTCCTTATGTCACCGTAAGCTCGAACTATGGTGACCTGATTCTCAGAAATATGTTTCAAAAGTACGGGATACTTAGACAGCCCAATCTATGGATGCGGTCATAATAATAATAAAAACACATTTTTGCCTAGCTCCTCTTGAAAATTTCAGACTTTTTGTGCCAATGTGAAAAAAATCAAAAATCAAACAAATCAAGCTAAGCTGAAAACCTGCGAGGGCAAGCAGCTTAAGCAAAATCAGAAGCCCGCTAAGTCAAAAACTTGAAAGGGTGGCTTAGGTACAAGTTAAGGCTCAAAAGCGGCAATCTCGTAAAGGATAAAACTTAATTTCCTCTTAAAGTGTCAAACTGATTCCTTTTTTACATGTCTTAAATCAGAACAAGCTAGGTAAAAAGACAATCACAAAAGCCTTATCCTTCAGGCATTTATCGCTGTCATCTATCAACCTGCATCAGTCTTATGCAAATACACTATATAGAGTGTCAAAGCCAAAAGCGTGTTAGCTAAACCCTCTATACATCATGGATTAGTATCCTATCTCGAAGCCCTCATAAAAAATAAGGGTTGCATAAAAAAATCAAAATAAAAAACAAAAGTCCTACCCTATCAACATAAGGTCGGCATGCACCAAGGGACTAGTCGAACCATTTGTGCCGCCTCAAAGGCATCTCCCTAGAGTCATTAGATCCTCAGAGTCAACTCTTCCAATAGAATCTAAAGTCATCTCAGTTATCGACCAGATTCTAGCATCCATCTCACGTGTCAGAGTCGCTCTGCGCTCCCTCTCTTAGCTACCATGCTCTACAACCTACCGAGCCTCGTAAGCAGCAGTCCTCCCCTCAGAAACTCCAGCCTCAACTACATTAGCCCCTTTTGACTAGCAACACAAGATAGCCATAATAATTAGAGGAGAGATCAGAATATCTTAGAAAAGAGCTCCAGCTGGTGGCGACCCCTGAATATGCCCTATCTGCCTCATCAACTTAGAACCAGGGTAGAATGTGATGCTATCCATGCCCAGCAGATAAGCCATCTGGTACCCATTAGACCAAACCAGAAATCGGCTAATCTCATACCTATCACATCTCCATAAAATTTGATCTAGCCTCAGCGCTAACAGCCATTTTATCTGTGCATCCTCTGACTCGCGCCTCACCACAACTCGCCTGGAATGATATTGAGATGACTCATAAGGGCGGCGTCGGGGTGGCTCCACTATCCTCAAATGATCCCTCAATTAGAATTGTAAGATCAAACTTTGCACCATCACAATAGAAATGAAACAGGCATTCATATGCAATACTCCTGTACCCAAACAAATTCAATTGTGACATAACAAAAATAGTTCAAGTATCTCCCAAAAACATGCAAGACCTGACCTTGCCCCCACTACTCAAACTCTCAAAAAGGCAATCATGTGCAACCAAAACCTCATCCTTTTCTTAAAAAGTGCACTATCTAAGCATAACAAAAATTAGTTTTAGAATGCTTACCTGAAGTAGTATCAGGCTAGCTAACCAGATCCCCTCTACTCTGTAAGCTCGTTCGAGGATCAGATTAGTCTTTGCCAAAGTCATACTAGCAATCTTGATGCCTCACTCCATCTGAAGGACTAGGTCTGCCACCCTCAGATCACCCCAGCCTACTGAATCAGTCAGTCTGCCTATACTTACCAAATAGAAAACCAAAGCCCGAGTCCTGAACCTCTAGTGCTCCAGGTCATCAAACCTAAGTGGATCTAAATATCGCTCCACCAACCCAAATAAATCCACCTAATCTCCTAGCACTAACCCCCTAGCCTCTATCATAGAGAGACCGAGCATCCTCATGAAGCCCTTAAAAAACCCATTCCTGCTCAGTGCAGCCACCGAAGCCCTCTTAGAACTATTCATATGTCGGACACATCTCCTCAAAGTGTGTACCAAATTAAAAAGCATGAGTTTATGGATCCACAGGTGTAAACAGGCATCCAACAAAGCTTGATCCATCAGTAAGCCTCTCAGTGTCACCAAAGAAGCCATACCCTATCGGCTTAAATTAATCTTCTCCACTTTTGTCAGCCTCTTGGTCCACCTTTCCATGACATAACTAATGAATGGCTCCATTTTTAGGCAAAGCATGTGAAACTAGAGAGAATAGAGCCCCGGGACACAAAACGATAAGTGTTTTGAAGCCATAAATTAGCTATTTATAGACCCCAACCTCCACCAGCTAAAAAGGCATCAATGCCGATCAACCAATAGTAAGCACCGGTGGGCCCTAAAATGGATCATTTTGGCCTGGGAAAAGTGCCAAAATAGCATTGATCTGGAGGTTACCGGCGTCGATCTCAGGCATTATAGTGCCAATGGGCCACTAAAAGAAAAAGATAAAAGAAAGTCAGATCGAAAAATAAACACTGGCATATCGAGCCTATTTTTCTTACAGATCCTCTCTCAAAAATTAAGCTAGAAAATCAGAAATGGCATGTCATGCATCATGCATACCTATCCTGTTTAACTAACCATGATTTTTCGGATCTTAACACGAGATGATAGGGCGATCAGCACTGAGCATAGTCTAGAAAGCACTATGACCAATGCCAAAATGAAAAAAATACGGTGATTAGTGCCAAATTCACTTAGAATCAGGGCGACAAGTGCCAATCTAAAAAATCAGGGTGATCAGCGCCAAACCAAATAGAAATAGGGTGATCGGCGTCAAGTTCATCCAAAAACAAGGGCAATCAGTGCCACTAGTCTAAAAAATAGGGTGACCAGTGCTAAGTCAGAGAAACCAAGGAAGCAAGTGCCAACAAATTCTAAAAAATAAGCCAGCCAATCCCAACAAACTTAGTAAATAGCGCGATCAGTGCAACTTGATAAAAAAATAGGGCGACTAGCGCAAAAATCAGACAAAATAAGGTGGTCAGTGCCAAGTTCAATACAACTACAAGGTGACCAATGCCAATTCAGAAACCAAACAGGGTGATGAGTGCCAATCTAGAAAATCAAGGCTATTAGTATCGAATTAGAAAGAAACAGGGCGGTCAGTGCCAAGTTCATCTAAAAACCATGGCAACCAGTGCCACCAATCTAGAAAATAGGACCAACACCAAGTTAGAGAAACCAGGGCGGCTGGTGCCAATAAACTTTAGAAAACAGGGCAGCCAGTGCCAATAGACTCACTAAATAGGGCGATCAATGCTAACTTGACTAAAACACAGGGCGACCAATGCCAAAATCAGACAAAATAGGGTAGTCAATGCCAAGTTCAATACAACTCTAGGGTGACCAGCACCAATTCAGAAACCAAACAGTGCGGCCAGAGCCAATCAGAAAATCAGGGCAATCAGCATCAAACTAGATAGAAACAGCGCAGCCAGTGCCAAGTTCATCTAAAAACCATGGCAACCTGTGCCACTAGTCTAGAAAATAGGGCAATCAGTGCCAAGTTAGAGAAACCAGGGAAGCCAGTGCCAACAAACTCTAAAAAATAGGGCAATCGGTGCCAATGGACTCAGTAAACAGGGCGATTAGCGCCAACTTGACCAAAAAATAGGGTGATCAGGCCAAGTCAAACAAAATAGGCAAATCAATGTAATGGACAGGCAACCAAGTATGACATTCAAGCAATCAATACAAGTTGTACAAACTTAAGCATCTAGTGTAAATGAATAAAGAGAGCAGCATAGATATGGTAGAATAAAAATAGAAGTAAGATATTCTATTAGCAAAAGCTTTAGTCAAGACTTTACAAAAGAAGGTGTTGCTATCAGAGTGACACCAGCTTAAAATTTCTATAAAAGCTAACTCCCTAAGGATACCTAAGCTAAACCATAGTCTATTTAAGTGGACCCACAGTCTATGCGAGCAACATGAGCAGACGTCCAAAGTCCTATCGATGCCTCAGGTCATCCCGCAACATCTAGACTTGGTACTCCAAAAAGCTCTCGCAGGTCAAGGCCTCAATCAATACCCCTCGAAGCTGGCCCACCAGGATAATTATTATGAGCCCTCTCTTAGTAACTGTGGGCCGAACCCACCTTGTGGCATTCGACCGGATGATCCCATTGGTCGATTTATCATGGAAAAAACTAGAAAATGCTGACTCTGGTCGGAACCCTACTGTGGTCCTTTCCCAATTCATTTTAGTTAAGCCCTGTATGTGGCTAGTTGGTCTAACTAGTTGATTTGATTATCAATTGTATAAGTTTTAAGGCTCTGTTTAGCGCTTAAGTGATGGCTGGTTGGGTCTTTGGAGTGCTTTGACTATGTGTGGTGTGTGAGAGTCGCCACCTTACTTTATTTTTATTTTGGGGAAAAATATAAGATAAAAACCCTGTGATTGACTCCATTATGGTGTGTCATAATGGATAAAATGCACTAGCCCTGAATCTTTGGGTTTAGGGACTAGGTTTGTAGTTTCATTACATGGATCAACAGTTTGGGTTCAAATTGAAAATCAAAATTATTATTTTGCATAAATGTTAGTTTATTAATGCATGGACATACTCATAATGCATGTCAATATTAGAAAGATAGTGCATTAAAAGTAAGCAGTTGTAGTAAAGGTGTGTATTTCAAAGGGGAGCCCGACTCTAGCCTTGTTATCAAGGAGTTCTAGGTCGTGCAACACATTCCCCTAAGTCTTGACCAATTAGTTCGGTCGGGGGCCCACTACCTAGGCTAAAATCCATAGGTAAGCCTTCGTACCTCATTTGTATGAGGATTAGGGCGCACGAAGTTCTACCAGCCATCAAGATGGTAGGGTTTTCAAGGTGCCACTCTTAGAGTGGGCTTACTAGTTTGTCGATTGATTTCAGGCTTAGTTTTGAAAATCAATTTTATGATTTTCCCAACTAGACTGGGCTTAGTTTGTTGGACGGACTGGGCTTAAAGCATGCATAGTGCCAGATGGACTGGGCTTAATTAACAAAGTCTGAGTTGAGTAATTATACCCTTGTGACGCAGCCTGATTCCAACTCCACGGTGTGTAGTCGACCAACAAGGTTGAGTCTTCCTCCAAATATAAGCTAAGTTAGGACACATGGACCCATTTACTAGTCTTATATAATATTATTAAATGATGAATTATTAATCAATTACTAGATTTGATTAATAATTAATCACCTAACTAGTAGCTTTGACCTAAGGAAAGTCAAAGTGTGAGAGAAAATCAAAAGGATCGACTTTTGAGAGTCAATTCGGGCTTTAAACTCGATTATAAAAGATGAGCAAAGTCGGGCTTTATGGTGATAGAACCATAATAGAGAGTATGAGAGTCGTTGATGCTTAAGAAGTACTCGATCAAGCAACAAGATATAATTGTGAATGAGGGGAAGTGTGCCCTTTAAAGGCAAAGGGGGTGCTGGCGGCAACCTGAACGACACTGCCACTAGGGTGATTGATGTTGTGTTAAGCTAGCCGGCGCCGATCAGGGCATATTACCAAGATGCCCCTCCCCTTTGGTTTTTTATATTTTGAGATTCTGGGAGTCCTTTCGAGGCACAAGCGACGTCCGATCGAGCTGATTCTCATGTCATTGGAATTGTGGCAGAATTTTCTAAACCTTGGTGTTGGAATCAGGGTCAATAGCTTGTCCCCCTCTAGAGATTAGAAATGATAAAGGTCTGATCTATCAGACAGCATTTCAACACTTGTGAAAGTAAATATGGTTTGAAAACCATACTTGGATGCCTATGGCAATATCTAGAACATCCTGTGTGAGTTTTGTCTAATTCTGAGATAATTTTTCTAGAATCGATCCAGTCTGTCTGGTTATCTAGGGTTTATCTGTAGTTATTTGTCAAATCAGAATGTATGGCTGAATTTTGAATTTTTTTAATGGACGTTTTGACTATGACCGTCTGTTGATCCGAATTCAGACGAGTCATAAAAAGTCTATTCTATCGAATAGGGGCAAGGCTCACCCTCCCTATTTTCTATAAATAGGGGAGAGGGTGACCTCATTTGTCACACCTCCTCACTTGCTTCCTTCTCCCCTTTAATAGAAGTTTCTAAATTTTATCTGTGTGGTAAGGGTTCTAAATCCATACTTACCCCTTATTCTTCGCTAAGCGAGTCTGGGAGTAATGAAGAAGTGTCCTCATCACTGCCAGGGACCTTTGTCGCCGCCGAAGCCTTCACTACCTATCCTGATTCTCTTTCAATTATTGAGGCTTCCTCAGTTAGTCAGTTTCCCACCCCACTTATGCCAGCATTTCAAAATAAGGTTAACTTCATTACTCATGAGGGGGTACGAGGACCTTTCAAGTCCAAAGGACCATTCTCGAGGCGTGGCCTGACTTCCCTATAGATCAGTTGATAAGTTTTCAAATTACTGTTATCCTTTGGTTAGTTTTAAAAGAGCTATCCATTGACTTGGTTAGTCTTTTCCTATTTATAGGCCCCTCCTTGTCAGAATGAGGAGTTATCCATTGTCATGGGCCGCCTTCGAGTTGCATTGTCAAAGACACTCACTCAGGAGAGCTACATCAATAAGGAGTTGAAGGAGCTAAAGGCAGAGAGAGTAAAAAGAAGCCATTAACTTTTCCTCTTTTCATTTTTTTTCTTTAGAATTTCATACAGCTACAAGCTTTGGTAGCCACTTTTGATATGTATAGGTTAGGTGCTACCCCGGTTTAGGCACTAGACATGCTTGTTGTAGGATCTGTTATCCCTTTTATGTTTATTGGACTTTTGTTTGCATTTTTATTCTAATGAATGCTTTAGGTTTATGACTTACACTGATTGCCCAGATGTCATGCATGATTACCCATATGTTGCACTGATTTGCCTTTGGCACTGGTCTCCTAGTCTAGTTGCGTTTGGCATTGTTTGCCCAGTCTGCTAAACTGGATGGCACTAGTTTCCTTGTTTATTGGATCGATGGCACTGACTGCCCTAGTTTGTGGAACGAATTTAGCGCTGGTCACCCTATTTTCTATAATAATTGGCACTGACTGCTCTATTTTCTAAATGAATTTGGCATTGATCGCCCTATTTTTTGGATAAGCTCGACGTTGGCCACCCTGATTATTCTATACTGGCACTGGCAGCCCTATTTACCAAGTTTGACTTGGCACTGATCGCTCTATTTCTGGGTTGGCCCTAGTCACCCTGTTTTCTAGACTAGTGGCACTAGTTGCCTTAGTTTTTGGATGAACTTGCGGTCAGCACCTTGTTTCTGTCTGGTTTGGTGCTAATCGCCAAGATTTTTCAGATTGGCACTAGCCGCCCTGTTTGGTTTCTGAATTGGCGCTAGTCACCCTAGAGTTGTATTGAACTTGGCTCTAACTGCCCTATTTTATCTGATTTTGGCACTAGTTGCTCTATTTTTTTATCGAGTTGGCGTTGATCACCCTACTTACTGAGTCTGTTTGCACTGGCTACCCTGATTTTGGATTGTTGGCACTGGTTGCCTCTATGTGAATGTTGAGTGGTTGCCCATGCTAAGTTTACCTTGGTGTTGATCGGCCTATTTGCTTTTGGTTTCACTAGCTGCTTGTTCGTTGGATTGTCTTAGCATTGATTGCTCTATTTTGGAAGTTTTGGCACTGATTGCCCTATTTGTATCTGTGCATTGGTGTTGGTTTCCCTATTTTTTTAAGTCTGTTGGCACTAGTTGCCCCATTTTTCTTACCTTGGGATTGGCTGTCCCGTTCATTCTAGTTTTTACACAGATTCTCTTTATCCGCTTTAATTATTGACCTGAGAGTCATGGTTAGTATATAAAATAGTGTGCATGTAGTGAAAGCGAAGACCAATTTTGAACTGGCTTAAGTTTCTGACCAAGGTTATGGGTTTTTAGGAAAACACTAGGTGTTGAAGGTAGGTTCAACTAGATCTGTCCAGTGGGTAGAGCTGGGTCTGTCTAATTTGTGAATTGAAAGGTCTGGTTTTGCTTTAGGAAGTCATTTCTGAATTTGGCTCTGGGCTAGTAGAATGGTATCAAGATCCACTCGAGTTTGTTGACTAGGAGAATTAGAGGTTCAGGGCTCGATTTTGGTTTTCTATTTGGTGAGCACCAGTATACTAATTGGTTCAATAGGCTACGGGGATCTAAGGGTGGCATACCTGGTCCTTCAGATGGAGCAAGGCATCGGGATTGCTAGTATGGCTTTGGCGAAGACTATTCTGACCCTCGACCAAGCTTACAAAGTAGAGGGGATTTGGTCAGCTAGCTCGATCCTGCTTTAGGTAAGCATTCTCCAACTAACTTTTATTATGCTTAGGTAGTGCGCTTTCTTATGAAAGGCTTAGGTTTTGGTTGCATATGAATGCCTGTTTGAGAGTCTGAGTAGTGGGGGCAACGTCAAGTCTTGCATGTTTTGGGGAGATACTTGAACTATTTTTATTATGTCGCAGCTGAATCTGTTTTGGTAGAGGAGTATTGTATATGAATGTCTATTTCATTTCTGTTGTGATGGTGCAATGTCTGATCTTGTAGGTCTAGTTGAGGGACAATTTGACGATAATGGAGCCACCCTGATGCCGCCCTTATGAGCCATGTCAATATCGTTCCAAGCAAGTCGTGGTGAGGCTCGATTAGAGGATGCATGGTTATAATGGTTGTCGACGCTGAGGCTAGATAAGATTTTATGGAGATGTGATTCTTATATGATTAGCCGATTTCTGGTTCGATCTCCTGGATACCAGATGGCATATCTTCTAAGCATGGATAGCATCACATTCTACCCTGGTTCTAGGCTGATGAGGTAGATGGGGTATATTTAGGGGTTACCGCTAGTTGGAAATCTTTTTTGGGATATACTAATCTCTCCTCGGATTACTTTGGCTATCTTGGGTAGCTGGTCAAGGGGCTGATGTAGATAAGGCTGGAGTTTCAAGGGGCAGGCCTGCTGCTTATGAGGCTTGGTTAGTTACAAAGCATGGTAGCTAGGAGAGGGAGCGCAGAGTGACTCTGACATGGGAGATGGATGCTAGACTCTAGGCGATGACTGAGACAATTTTAGACTCTATCGGATGAGTTGACCCTGAGGACTCTAATGACTCTAGGGAGATGCCTCCAAGGCGGCGCAGACGGTTCGCCTAGTCCCTTAGTACATGCTGACCTTATGTTGATAGGGTAGGACTTTTGTTTTTTATTTTTGTTTTTCAACGCATCCCGTATTTTTTGTGAGGGCTACGAGATAGGATACCGACCCATGATGTATAAAGGGTTCAGCTGACACATTTTTGGCTTTGACACTCTGGATAGTGTATACACACAGGACTGACGCACATAGATAGATGACAGAGATACATGCCTGAAGCATAGGGCTTTTGAGATTGTCTCTTTACATAGCTTGTACTGATTTAAGATATGTAAAAAGGGAATTATTTTGACACCTTTTAAAAGGAAATTCAGTTTTATCCTTCATGAGATTGTCAATTTTAAGCCTTAACTATTGCCTAAGCCTCCCTTTTAAATTTTTGACCTAGCAGGCTACCCTAACTTTTGCCTAAGCTGCCCTTTCAGGTTTTTGACTTAGCAAACTTCTGATTTTGCCTAAGCCGCCTGCCCTTGCAAGTTTTCAACTTAACTTGATTTGTTTTAATTTTGATTTTTTTTCACACTGGCATAGAAAATCCAAAATTTTCAAGAGGAGCAGGGTAAAAATGTGTTTTTATTATTATTGTGACTGCACCCATAAATTAGGCTACTATGTATCCCGTACTTTTGGAACATATTTTCACGAATCAGGTCACCATAGTTCGGCCTTATAGTGATATAAGGATTGATATTTTTGGTGCTAATGGTTGAATGCATTTACACAATGTACCTTATGAGTTGATTCAAGTTTCTCATTACCATCTATGTCTAACAAGATGAGGCCACCTACAAAGAGGATTTTCTTCAGTAAGTAAGGGTCTGCCCAGTTTGGCCTGAATTTACCTCGGGGATCTTGCACAGGAGCTCTAATTTCCTAAGTACAAGATAACCTTCTTTGAGTTTTCGATCCTGGATTCTCTTGTTAAAGTGCCTGGGCATTCCTTTCTGATAGCTCTAAATCTGATTTGAGAGCTTCTAGCCTTCTTTCATCGATAGCATTCAACTGATTGTGATAGCTCTTGACCCATTCATTTTAGGGCAGCTGAATTTCTCTTATGACCCTAACTAATCTTATTTGGACTTTGATAAAAAGGGCTGCTTCCATCCCATAGACAAGTGAGTAAGGTGTTGCCCTGGTCAGTGTCATAATGAAGGTTCTGTATACCCATAAGGAAATGGCTATTGTTCATGCCAACTTCTGTGATTGTGAATCATCTTCTGGAGGATGTTCTTGATGAACTTATTTGTTGCTTGAACTACTCCATTGGTTTGGGGCTTGTAAGGTGAAGAGCGATGGTGCTGAATTCTGTACTTAGTCATTAGAATGGAGACCTCTTTCTGGAAGTGAGACCCATTATCTGTTATGATCTCAAAGGGGACCCCATACCTGCATATGATGTTTGTTTGGATGAACTGAGCTACTTTTTTAGAGTTCAGAACGTGATAAGATGCAGCTTCTACCTACATAGTGAAGTAGTTGATGGCTACCAGGATATACTCATCCTGATTAGAGGACTTTGGAATGATTCTGCCAATCACATTAATTCCCCAAGTTGCAAAAGGCCACGGTGTTGTGATAGAGTGAAGAGCCACTAGTCACAATTTTTGGAGCTTGGAATAAATATAACATTTATGACACTTCTGAACAAATTTTACACAGTCTAATGGCATGGTTAGCCAATAATAACCTTGATTAGTGATCTTATGGGCTAGAGACATTCCGTTCATATGGGGGCCTTCTTCTCCACCATGTACCCATTCCATAATCTGTTGAGCTTCTTCTTTGGTTAGCACCTAAGATGTGCCTGATTCCATGTCCATTTTTATAGGATTCCATCCTTATAGAAGTAACTCTTTGATAGCTCCCGGAGGGTCCTCTTGTCAAACTTAAAGGCGCCTTTAGGGTATTCTTGCTTTTCTAACCAAGATTGAATATCCAAGTAACAAAGCTTACCATCGGCGAGATGGAGATTGCAACAGTAGGCTGGCTATTGGTGAATCTGGATTTTTAGAGGTTTGATGACCATGTCAAGACTGGCATCAACCATGGAGGCTAGTGTTGCTAGTGCATCGGCAAACTGATTTTTGGTCCGAGGTAAATAATGGAATGATAATTCTTTGAACTACTGATCCAACTAATCTAGCCGCTGGAGGTATGAGATCAAAAACTGCTCTTTGATCTTCCATTTCTTAAGTGCTTAAGAGACTACTAGGATGGAGTCCCCATAGACCATTAGACGTTTGATCTGAATACTCAAAGCTACTTCTAATCCAGCGATACAAGCTTCATATTCCACTTCGTTATTAATGACTTGGAATGTCAACTTAATGCTGAAGGGTAGTCATTCTCCATCTGGAGTTATTAAGACCATATCGATGCCATAAACCTAATGGTTAACGGCCCCATCAAAATACATCTTCCACTAATCTATTTAAATCTACAGGATGTCCTCATCCAGGAACCTGATGTCTGCTACATTGGAATCACCGGGAGATGTGGTTAAGTGATCTATTATCACACTGCCTTCGATTGCTTTCTTCGCAATAAACTTTAGGTCAAATGCTGCAAAGATAGTAGCCCATTTAGCAATCTTACTGTCTGAAACCAGCCTCTCCATAAGGAATTTCAAGGGACTCTGTTTAGGATGATGTGGGTAGTGTAGGAGCAAAGATAATGTTGGAGCTTAATGCAAACCCATGCCACGGCTAGGCATAGTTATTCAATCTTGTTGTATTTCAGTTCTGTCTGTAGCATTTGCTTACTCA
This sequence comes from Jatropha multifida, assembly GCA_948099535.1. Lineage (NCBI taxonomy): Eukaryota > Viridiplantae > Streptophyta > Magnoliopsida > Malpighiales > Euphorbiaceae > Jatropha > Jatropha multifida. The sequence continues at coordinate 26,421 of CANUEX010092982.1, read as the reverse complement.
GATAGTAAACAGCATTCTCTTTGTGAGATTCTAGTGCTTCTTATGCTAGCATAGCCCCGATAGCTTCATCTATTACTAATAAGTAGAGGAGGAATGGCTTTCTAGGCCTTGGAGGTTGGAGAATTAGAGGGTTGAGTAAGTATGCTTTGATATGTTCAAAGGCTTTCTAACAATGGTCATCCCAAGCCTAAAAACCCCTTGATCTCCTTGTTTATTTTAGGAGGTTGCATCTCAATGATAGCTTTGGATTTTGTTAGATTAATCTCAATCCCTCTCTTGGATACCATGTAGCCTAGAAAGATACTAGATGGAGCTCTGAAGAGGCATTTGGTAGGGTTGAGTTTCATTGTATTGTTGGAGTCTGGAGAAGAACTACTCAAGGGAAATTAGCTGACATGGTCCGTCCCTAGGTGGACAAACATGTCATCAACATATGCTTCTACATTCTTATGCATTAGGTCCTAGAAGATCGGGGTGGCCATCTTCTGATAAGTGACACTAGCATTTTTTAGACCAAATGGCATCATCCATAGTAGAAAGTACCCCCACTTTGTGATGAACAAAGTTTTTAGTTTATCTGGCTAATTGACTAGTATCTGATTATACCCCGCATAAAGATCTATGACTGAAATCACACTAGACCCTGCCATTTTGTCAACAAGAAGGTCAATATGTGGTAGAGGGAAGTCATCGTTAGGACAAGCCTTGTTTAGATACCGATAGTCGACGTAAATTCTGATCTTACCATCTTTCTTGGGAACTAGTACTATGTTGGCAAACAAGATCAGATAATCAATGGCCTCAATGAAGTGGTTCTCTAATAACTTGGTTATTTCCTCCTTGATTCTGAGACATATTTTCGATTTCTGTCTCTGGAGTTTTTGTTTCACTGGCTTTATGTGATCATAGGTGGGATCCTATGAACGGTAATGTCAGGATATATACCGATCATATCACTGGTTGTCTATGCAAAGCAATTTGAATATCGCTTGATGAGCTCTATCAACTCCTGTTTACAATCACATTCATGCATAATAAAGGTATGCTTTGGTGTATTTTCTGTGCCAATGTTTATTTGTTCTTTTATTATCTTTATTTCTTTTTCATTCTCTTTTTTGCCAGCAATCTCATTCAGGGTGGAGAAAGGGTAACAAGAAACTGAAATTTTTTATTATTGATAAAGGTGCCAGGATCGGCATTTACAATGAGTTCCACAAAGAGGTCTCCTATTTCTGACAAGGAAGACAAAGAAGACTCAAAAGACTATGAACTGGACTCTAAACAAGATTCTGACTCAAGTTTAGGTTTAGATAAAAGGAAGGTTGACTGCTCTACGCGCTCCTCTAGGTACCAATTCTATAAAGGTTCTTGGATGGCTATATGAGGTTTGTGGGGTCTAGTTCCACTTTATCAGTAATCAAGTAGAGGTTAAAGAGAGAGGTCTCCATGTTGTCCTCCCAATCCGTTTGGAGCTTGAAGAGAGGCTCACGATCTATTTTGAGACTTTCTAGTATTATGAGCTGCTCAAGTCTATTTTGAGGCTCTTTGTATTCTAAGGTGCTCAGGTCAGGTTTGATACTTTGGCATTTTGGTAATCTGAGATGCTCAGGTCAATTTTGAGGCTTTCTAAATAGGAGGAAGTAATTCACGAGTCAAGATTTAATGGCATGACTCAGGCATGCCCCCAGTTTGGGAAATGAGGATGCTTAGGTCTGATCTAAGACTTTCTGTGAGGTGCTCAAGTCTGGTTTGAGGCTTTTAGGGTGATTAGGTCTGATTTGAGGCTTTTGGTATTCTAAAGTGCTTAGTTAGGTTTGAGGCTTTGGTATTTTGGTAATCTGGGATGCTTATGTTAGTTTTGAGGCTTTCTAGATAGGAGGAAGAAATGCACGAGCCAAGATTTGATGGCATGACTCGGGCATTGCCCTAGTTTTGGAAATGAGGGTGCTTAGGTCTGATCTAAGGCTTTTTATAAGATGCTCAATTCTGGTTTAAGGCTTTTAGGGTGCTCAAGTCTGATTTGAGGCTTTTGGTACTCTGAGGTGCTCAGGTCAAGTTTGAGGCTTTGGTATTTTAGTAATCTGGGATGCTTAGGTCAGTTTTGAGGCTTTCTAGATAGGAGGAAGCAATGCACGAGCCAAGATTTGATGGTATGACTTAGGCATTGCCTCCAATTTGGGAAATAAAGGTGCTTAGGTTTGATCTAAGGCTTTCTGTAAGGTGCTCAAGTCTGGTTTGATGCTTTTAAGGTGCTCAGGTCTAATTTGAGGATTTTAGTAATAGGCCGGATATATTTCCTCTAATAGGGATTAGTGTTTAGGTTTACCACTAGATGGGTTTGGGATACCACTGGATGGCGTTCAGGTTTACCATTGGATGGGTTTGGGATACCACTAGATGGTGTTTAGGTTTACCACTAGTTGGTGTATAAGTTTACCACTAGATGGTGTTTGGGTGCGACCACTAGATTGGCGTATGGTTTACCATTGGATGGTGTTTGGGTTACCACTAGATTGGTTTTTGGGTTAACACTGGATCGGTGTTTGGGTTACCACCGGTGGTATTTGGGTTACCACTGGGTGGTGTTTAAGTTTCCACTAGATGTGTTTGGGTACGACCACTGGATTGGTGTTTAAGGACTCAGGAGTATGTCATCTCCTAAGCAGATTCCCCTCCAGGAGAGTATCCAGGAAATGCTTAAACATGCGAATCCTCACTTGCAGAAGCAAATATCTCCTTATATCAGAAGCAGACTAAAATGTGAAAGGCAATCTATAAGTCATTTGGAACTCACCTGAGCTATAGATAGCTTGTTGAACCTCCTCCTTAGAACTAGATGGCTCTCCCTGACATGCCGCTCTATCAAAGCCGACTTTACACAGTGCATTATCGGGATCTCCTACTGCACGTCCTATGTAAGGATGGGGCCAATAAATGGGAAAAGAAGAAAAGCCCAAGCCTATAAAACAAATGATAAAGAAAGCAAAGACAGGACAATCAACTAAAAGAAGAAAGTAGGGGATAGTTCAAAAGACGTACCTCTCAAATAGCTGTAGTGCCTCCTAAGTTGGTTTGAATGTGGTGACTATGTTAATTCATAACGTGATACATGGATTCCATAAAGGCACCACCCCAGTCATACTCCCCAAGTAAGCTCGAGTTTATCAGAGACTGCACGAAGGCAAGATATGCGTGATATGCCAAGTCATGCGTAATGGTGCACCCCAATATCAAAAGGAGGGATGCATGGGTCAGTTGGTCAGTAGTGGAATTGTGTCCGCTTACTCGGCTTAGCTCCCCTAGCTGCTCGCAAAGAGTACTGTGGCAATACGACCCCCTAGAATCAAGTTTTGCCATAAATCCAAGCAGATCAGTCAGATGCTAGGGAGTAAGCATGGCAGAATCCACATCTAGCAGGTGAGAACTAAAGTGGATCCTAACGAAGACAGCAAACTCAAAGGGGGTGATGGTTCACTCCTTGATGGTTATACGAAAGGTATCAGTCGTCACCCACCACCTCTCCACGAGTGCCCTCCTTAAGGGGTGGTAGTCATAACCAGTCTACACTGCAACAAATAGGTGCAGCCCAATAGGAGCTATCATCTCAACAATAGCTAGGTGTCTCTGAATGATGCTCCCCACAATGCCTAGGTCCTTCCCCGCCCCTGGGAATGGATGTTAGCTTGCCAGGTACGTGTACAGGCATACAAATGCACAAATATCAATTCTCAAAACTTTTCAATGAATTACTTATGAATACATTAAATGAATTTACTAACACGCATTTTAATGCAAAAACAATGTTAGTGCGACAAAACTAACATTTCATATAAGGAAATAGCAAGCAGACAGGCCAACTACAAAAGTTTTTAAACTTAAATCAAGATTTCCAAATCAATTACAAAAGTTATCAAACTTAAATCAAGATGGTTAGACCAACTACAGAAGTTATCAAACTTAAATAAGGGATTTCAGATCTATCAGACTCCTTTAGGGTTATCTATCGTGTCACAGGAGGTTATAGCACCAACTAAAGCTGAAAACAGACCACAAGGGTAAAGTGATAATTTTCCTAAAATCCAAAGACCAAATAATAAATTACCATCAGACTCTGACAAGGGCTACCTACAAGGCCTAAGGAGTTTGTGATTTTGATCAGATTCGAAATGAAACTTAAAATCCAAAGCTAAAAATGTTTTGGGACCAAAATGTAATTTGCCCAAAATCTAAGGACCAAGCTGCAAAAGATTTCTACCTAGTCAGCTTGGTGTCATAGCACTGAAGATCTATTATCCTATAGGTCATGCATACCAATTGAAATTCAAATCCTAGAATGAGCACAATTAAGAACTAAAATTGCGAAAATTTAGAAGTTTAGGGACCAATAAAAAAAATACCGAACCTTGGCCGAGGATTGAGATACAGGTGCTCTGATCCCTCAATATAAAGTCTGTGCTACCAGAGGTCATGATGGGTGCACGTCTTGGTTGTTAGGCCATCTCTACAAGAGTAGAGTCAGAAATTTAAAAGGAAGCAAGAGGAAGGAATGAGCAAGTGTGAGCTCTTGAGGCTGAACACCCTCCCCTATTTATAGAAAAAGAGGAGAACGAGCCTCGCCCTTGCCTAGAAGATCAAGCTTTTTGGAATTCATCCAAACTCAGATTTATGTATGGTCATAGTCAAAACGTCCATGACAAAATCCTAAACATAATGGTACCTTCAGACCCGACAGATAATTATAGAAATGACCCTAAAAATCATACGAATGGAACTGGCTCTGGAAAAATATTCTTAAAATTAGACGAAACTCACGTAGGATGTTTCAGACATGGCTAAAATCTGCCATGTATGGTTCTCAGACCAAAATTCCATTCAAAAGTGCTAAAATCGGAGTTTGAAAGATCGGGCCTTGATCAGCTCTAATCTCTTAGAGGGGGCAAGCTGTTGACTACGATTATAGCACTAAGCTCTAAGAAATTTAGCTATAGTTTCAACGTTGTGAGAATCAGATCTATTAAACATTGTTTACGCCTCGAATGGACGTCCAAAAGCCTAAAAGTTCTAAAATCAAAGGGCAGGGGTGGGGCAATAATTTTCACTAATTAGCACTGACCACCTCCTCGCTGGTGCCGATCACCTCCTTTTCAATACAAAATAGAGGCTCAATGAAGGTCCAAATCAGTGCTAAAAAAGCGCATTTCAATATAAAAATGGGGACTTCAATACCGCTATGCCCTTGACTCGGCACCTCTTGGCCTATAAATATGGCATTTCCCCCCTCATTTCAGGCACCTCTTATTGCTTGATTAAGCACTTCTCAAGCTTCAATGACTCTCATTCTCCCTTTTACCATTCTAAGGCAATATAGTCTAACCTTGCTCCTCTTCATTAGTTAAGTTTCAGGTCCGACTTGGTACTCAAAAGTCGATAATTTTGACTTTCACTTACACTTTGGTCTTTATTATTAATTAATTTAAGAATTAATTAATAATTTATCAATTAACACAGTATAATATAAGACTATAATTCGAATCCTCGTGCCCTTCCTAAGCACTATTTGAAGAAAGACTCAACTTCTTTAGTCATTATCATCATGGAGCTTCGATTCGGCCACGTAATAAGCATTAGGGTATAACCGCCCAACACTTAAACTAACAGGCCTGGTCCGTCTGGCACGCTATATGCTTTGAAGCTCGATTCGTTTGGCAAAACCATAAAAACAGTTTTCAAAGCAAAAGCTCGGTTTGTTCGGCACCTTGTAAGCCCACTCCCTGAATAGCAACTTCCAAACTCTACCATCCTAATCGATCGAACTTCATGTGCCTTGATCCTCATACAAATGAGGTATAAAGGCATACGTATAGATCTTAGCCTAGGTAGTGAGCCCCCAACCAAGACTGACCAGTCAGGATTTAGGGAAATGTATCGCATGACCTGAAATTCTCAATAAATGAGGCTAGAGTCTGGCTCGCTTCTGACACACCTTTTCAATAATTATGCTTTTAATGCACTATATTTCTACTATTGCCATGCATTATAAATATTTTCATGCATCAATAAACTGACATTCATGCAAAACATTAATTTTAATTTCTTATTATGACCCAAACCATTGATTCATTTTGAAAGAAACTAGAAACCTAATCTCTAAACCCAATAATTCGAGGCTAGTGCATTTTATCCTAAAAGGCACGCTGAAAATAAAGTCTAATGTAGGACTTTTTTCATTAATCTTTTCCTAAAAAAAAATTAAGGTGGTGACTCTATCAGATCATACACCTGTCAAACTGCTCCAAAAAGACAACTCAACACACTTAAAAGCATGAAATCGAGCCATAATCTGACTAATCAAGAAAAATAAGGAACCATAAGGAGTTCCTTCCAATTTCCATGACAAACCGATCAATGGGCCCATCTAGATCGACTTTATCCTTCGAATCTTTTCTATGGCACTCGGAAGGGGGCTCACACCTGGCGCCACACACAATGGTGTGTGAAACTTTTCTAAACTTGAAGTCTAGAAAATCAAGAAAAAGCTATTTGGCTATTAAAGAAGTGGCCTGTGACACTACATGTGGCTTAGGCCACTGACACATAGTGGCATGTGCCATTGGTTTCATAGGCAGCAAATAGTAGTTGATCACAGGTTTCCCTCATAACCAAAAAAAAAAGGTGATTTTAATCACCAAATAAATGAAAAGGAAGGAGAAAAGGAGTTGAGACTCTCAAGTATTACCTTATTTTGAAGACCAAATACTTGGATGAAAATGGATCAAGATACCTAAGAACTTGATGCTTGTTATATAATTCGACATTAAGATTGATGTGAGTGTTTGTTGGTGTTTGATCATGAAGTTCAATATAGTTTTATCAAAAACTAGTGATTAATACTAAAGATCCAAGCCAAAATCATAAAATGTAGCTTAAATCAAGAATTAAAGGAAGAAATGCAAAAGTTTTTTAGTAATGTTTTAATGAGGCATATTCTTTATAATGAATATCCATGAGGGAGTGTTATGAATATTATAATTTTGTGGATATCCAATTAGTTTCTCCATGAACTATTTAGCTTTCCCATGAAGTTATTTATTATTTTATTTATTATTCTAACGTGAATTTTGAAAAGTATGGTTCTGTCTTTTGGAATGTATGGTTATGACCCTTGGGATGTGTCTTGTACCTATAAATAGATGCTGAATGCATAAATTGACCCTTGAACTTTGTAACTTTAACCTTGTGGAACTTGAAACTTTGTGAATGACCTATTGTGCACTAAAAGTTATAAATTTTAATAATATTACGAACTTTTTAGTATCAATATCAATAATTTTTCAGATTTTTCTATAAAATATCAACTTGATATATAGTTAATCTGACTTTTAGAATAATAATTTTTATAAATTTTAATTTTTTTAATAAGTATTTAATTGATCTAATTTTACAAGTTAAAGTGTTTGATAAAATAATTTTGAAAATTGAAGTATTTAATAGGTGTAGTTTTATAAGTTAAAGTGTTTAATTGGTCAAAGTAAAAGTTGAGGGTGCCATAAGGTTAAATTAATAAAGTTCAGAGGGAAATTTATGTATTCAACCTATAAATAGACCTACCTTAACTCTATGTAGATACACTTTTCCTAATGAATAAGAATTACTTTCTCTATATTCTCTCTACTATGTTTTCTTCTGTTCTTTCTATTTCTTATATTTTATAACAATATCTTGATTCTTAACCATTTATTTCATTTTTAACTTGTGCATACTTAGAAGAATTAGAAGCACAACATGATTTACATAAATAGAACAAAAAGGGCTTAAATAAGTCAAGTAGATACAAATGAGCGTGTCCGCTCAAACAAAGAACACTCACATGCCAAACATATGATCATAACTCAATCCAAATAAATCCAAATAGCATAAACATGTTTTGCACATAAGAGTAAAAAATCATATTAATTTATTCTTTCTAGTTTATCCTAAGTCTTGTAAACTTTACTTTCCTTTTAGATACATAATGTCACATGATTTTACTCAACTCTCATTCAAGTAAAGTCACAAAGCACATGGAAGTTGTCATATGTTTTAAGACTAAATAATTAGACCAAAGTCTTCATAATCATGCATTTCCTTAACTCTCATAAATAATAACATGTATCCAACCTATTAAATCATATGCCTTGAGTACATTTACAAAAAGATATGAAGAAGCTACAAATCTTATGAAAATTACTCATAGGCTTTATAACTTCAACAAAAAGATAGAATACTTAGGAAATCTCATAAAACTACTCATAAGATTGTAAGAGTTTGCAAATGGCTATTAGACATTAATAACACTAATTACATATAAAACTCATTCTTAAGAACTCGTGGGAACTCACAATTCCCGAATGAATCTTAAAATTCACATAAACTCCTACATAGATATAAAACTCATACTCATCATACATAATCCAAATAGCATCATATAATCTCATAATCATTCATTTATCAGCCTTATACATAAAATATTCTTACATATTAAGTCATAGGAAAAGTACATGACCTATATGTTTTTTTTTTACCATGCCAATCTTTCTTTTTACAATTAACTCAATCAAAACCTGAATTTAGCTTGCTAGAGGAGAATAAGATAGCTAATATAACCTTGTTAGCTTTATTTTCTCTAATTTTTTCCTAATCATACATCAGGGCCTGCCTCCTTTTGTAATTAACACTTGTTTATGAAAAATATTGCTTATTTTGCATGTTTATTCATTTATTATTAAAACAACATTGCATTAACCATTGAGAATATAAGGCTCGATTTTCTTTTAGACGGTTTCTTTCACCTGTATCATCACACTTTGTTTTCTTTAGGCCTATGGAATCATTTCTTCATGGATTAGTCAGATTTTCAAATTCTCTAATATAGAGATTTGCCATTATGTTGCCCTTAAATATGGATTGGGATCGGAGATTTGTCATACTAAATTATTTTGTTAATAATTTGGCATCTTAGATAGTTCACATCTAAGCATAGAGTAAGGTTACCATGGTAATGATTTCACCTAGATTGAGTTGTAACAATCATTCGACTACATGGCCATTATTTTTTTAAGAGAAACAACTTTTATACTATCTCTATTCAATAATACTCGACACATTTGAAATTTCATGTTTCTTAAAAAAACCATTAAATTTGTCTAAGGTTTAATAAATTATTGAATAAATTGGCTATATTATCCTTAATTTGATATTAATTCTAAAAGAAAATCATTAAATTGAAGTAATAATTATTGGTCGTTTACAAAGAATAAATATGAAAAAAAAGATTTATTACTCTTTAAAACCACAAATGTGACAAGTATTTTGGAACAGACTATTTTCTCTAATGTAACAAATATTATGAAATGGATGTAGTAGCTTATGTAACCATTGTGTTTGTTTTGGTTGATCTACAATAATTTTTTTCTCCTTGTGGTAAGCAGGAGCCATCCATTAGGTAACTACCGGTGGACTGTCGAATTACTGAAGGTCTAAGTATCCATAAGCCTTAAGTTCTTACCATTGTATTTCTACGTAATTAGTCCTTGATTCTATTTGGTCGTTCATTTGATTCTAAGGTTAACCACACCCTTGATTGTATACCATATCCTTAGATTAATCGCTTACACAATGATTGTGGATAGTGATTTTCAGGTCAATTTTACAAGTTGTCATAGCCTCCTCATTATTCTACAACAATTCCTAAGCGGCTGATACTATTATGTAGGTCCATATAGCATGTTGCATGTCTGTGCAGGTCAACTGTATTTTTTCCATAGTTGGCCAAAATGCCCTTTCAAATATCTTAGCACAAATTGTCCAGTAAACTAATTTGTCTGTTCCGAAGATGAGCTTTTGATAGGTTGCATGAAATTAACTGATCTTAGATATATAAAATGTTTAGTTGATTTCATTAGTATCTCAATATCTTAATAAAACTCTAGCGTGTCCCATCAAACTAGAAAATGTTATTCAGTCTAAAATGGTTATGGGTCCATTTACCTACATATATCAGAAGTGCCTTAAGATAGGCGGACAGATGAGTGAGGGTCTATTTAGTTTGAAAACAAGGGGATGAGAATAAAAAGAGTTCATAAGGGGAAAAAATAAAGATGAGATGGACATGAGAGAAATATAAAAAATTAGGAGGATTAAAAAAGAAACGGGATACAAGATGATTTGAATGCATGAGACAATTTGCTAGAGGCGAATAAGACAGCTAATATAACTTTGTTGACTTTATTTTCTTTAATTTTTTCCTAGTTATCCATCAGGTCATGCCTCCTTTTGTTATTAACACTTGTTAATGAAAAATATTGCTTATTTTGTATGTTTATTCATTTATTGAAACAACATTGCATTAAAACCATTCTAATCGTGTAACATCCTTTCCTATGTTTTACCAATTATTAATTTGTGCCCAAATTTGGGTCTGGTTTTTGGCCAAGGTAAAAAAAACTAAACATGTCTTGAAGATTGTGAAGGAGCACTCGGCGAAGTGGCACAGTTGTCGCATTTAGCTCACAGTTATACACTATCTTAATCTTAATGCACATCAAATTCATATGAATTCGATTGTAGGAAAAAACAAAAAAGATATTTAAGATATAAATCAAATCCAATGTATAGTATATAAAAACCAAATTGGCTTAACTTCAATTAGTTTTGGAAGCATTTAGGCTTACTTTTTCAGTTTAATAAACATCCAACCAAACTAAATAAATTTTATTTTTTTCTATTAAAAACTGAAACTAAACTGATTACATACAAAATTGAACCGAATTGTTACAAATTTATTTGGTTTTCCTATTTTTGCCTTACCGCACCCAAATCCAAAAAGTATCGGATCCTAACTTTGGTCCGATGGCCACACAAGCAACCATTAAAACAGTGTCAGGCCCACAGACAGAGTTTGCACCCGTAGCCAAAGATTTATAAGCTCCATGCGCTCCTTTTGTCACCATTTCCTCTCTCCGCAGAATTTCTCCAAAACTCGCACCAGACATCTATTTTTCTTTCTCTAGCCTGTAAGTCTCTTTCTGCAGTCTTTGTTTGATCTTCGTTTTTAATTCATATAATCTTCTTTTTCTATATATTATATCTATATATCTTGTCGCTTTAAGATTTTTGATCCTTCTCTTTCTTTCTCTTGTTTGCGAAGAACATACATGGGTTGCACTGTTAGAGAAAAGCATATCCGTACAAATCGGAGAGCGCGATCAACAAAGTCCGAATTCGATCCTTGCTGCTATGCGTCATCAATCTCCAAATCCATACTCGAATCGGGTCTCAAACCCTTGGCTTATCATTTGGGTCTGCACGATCCAAACCACACCAATCTAAGCCCTAATTCTAATGGTAATCTTGATGATAACGGGTGGGGTTACTGTACTGAAGAACAATTAGAAGAAATTTTGCTAAAAAACCTTGAATTTTTATATAAGGAAGCCATTTCTAAGCTTGTTGCTTTAGGTTATGATGAAGACACTGCTTTAAAAGCAATATTGCGCAATGGGCACTGTTATGGTGGTATGGATGTTTTAACTAATATATTGCATAACTCTTTGGCTTATTTGAACAGCAATTCTGGTGGTGGTGGTAGCAGTAGTAGTAATGGAAATTTAGATGAATCTGAACCTATTTTTAATGATTTAAGGCAGTTGGAGGAGTATTCTCTTGCTGGCTTGGTTTGTTTGTTGCAGCAAGTTAGGCCACATTTGAGTAAAGGTGATGCCATGTGGTGTTTATTAATGAGTGATCTCCATGTGGGTAGAGCAAGTACTATTGAAATTCCCATGGCTAATTCAACTGGTAATGGGAATAGTACAGTGCAGAGCAGTGTAGAGAGTGTTAGTAACAATTGTGTTGATAATGGGGTTGGTGTAGTGGCACCAGCACTATGTAGGTTTCATGGAGGGTGGGGGTTCGGGAATGATGGAGGATCTGAGTTTGCAGTTAATCGGTTTTTCTCATGTAGTGCTGAGATGTCCTTGCAAAGGGATATTGAGTGTCCCAAGAGGTTTAACCTTTCACCTTCGATGAAATCTTTGTTAAAGAGGAATGTTGCCATGTTTGCTGCAGGTTTTAGGGCTAATTCTAAACAGATGCATACGCAATCTCAGGTTCAATCTGCATCCGAGTCTTGTTCAGTTGTTACTTCAGGTGGGGATGTGGCACCTGTTGCAACAGGGGCTGAGGTTTTGGTTGAGAAGAGTGAGGAGTCTCAAACTTCAAAGAATGGGGATGGGGTTAGTGCTGAGTGGAAAAAGTTCCAAGATGGAATTTGTTCAGAATTTAGTAAGTTGAATCTTGATGAGAATTTGGAGTTTGCCGGGGAAGACCAGAAGGATGAGATGATAGTAACTCTGCTTCATCAGATTAAGGATTTGGAGAGACAAGTAAAGGAAAGGAAGGAGTGGGCACATCAGAAGGCAATGCAAGCTGCAAGAAAGCTTAGTAGTGACTTAACTGAGCTTAAAATGTTAAGAATGGAGAGGGAGGAAACGCAACGATTGAAGAAGGGAAAACAGACTCTTGAGGATTCAACAATCAAGAGGCTGAAAGATATGGAGGATGCTTTGAAGAAGGCAGGTGGTCAAGTTGACAGGGCAAATGCAGCTGTGAGACGGCTTGAGAATGAGAATGCAGAAATCAGAGCGGAGATGGAGGCTTCGAAGTTAAGTGCATCAGAATCAGTGACCACTTGTTTGGAGGTAGCAAAGAGAGAGAAGAAATACCTGAAGAAGCTTTTGGCTTGGGAGAAACAGAAAATGAAGTTGCAAGATGAGGTTGTGGATGAGAAAGAGAAGATCAAGGAGTTGCAAAGATGTTTGGTTATGGTGGAGCAAGCTCAGAAGGACACTGAGGTACATTGAATTTGTGGCCTTGCTTATTCATGTCTACGTGTGTTATATCTATCTATTTGCCTGCCAACCTTAGTCATCTAGTATCGTACATGCTTAACACCAAACACCAACAAGATCCAATACTTGTGCGTGTTTTAACTTCTACATGTTGTGGCAATTTCAAGTGAAGATAAGTTATGAGAAAGCTGATTATGAATTATGAAGGGATTATAAGTCGATGATTTAGAGATAAATATTACTAACTTTTATGTACTACTATCTTTAAAAAATAAAGTATAAAATTTGTGCTAAGAGAACGTATTTTCCTTTTGCATCGAAACATAAGTTTTAAGAGCTATAGACTATCATCAGCATACTAACTCCAAGTGAACATGAAGTAGATGCCAGATGTGGCTAGTTTATGAGGTTTGATGAAATGAATATGGAAATGCTCAGTTAGCTTTATGGCGCGGTGTTGATTGCAGGTCTAAGGTTCTGAAGGAAATGTGTGTTAGAATTATGTTTGAGGTAGGTGTACACCCATTTTGCATTTGATGTTCTGTTCCTGTATGCTGATCTTTGTGATGCCATTTCAATAATTGTAGAGACCTAATTTTTTTAATCTTGAAAATTAAGGCTGCCTAAATTCTTGTTTTGGAGGGATGAAACATTAAGTGCATCTCAAATTGCTCCTTTTGTTGTAGGTTTCATTTGTCATAGCTAAAGGTGATGGTCACCCTTGTGATAATTAACTCTTCTTTGTCCTCATTGCAGGAAAAGCTGAATATGGTACATGTAGAAAGTAGAAACATAATCGCTCATTCTAGATCATAATGTAATGATGTTTTGGTTTTGTTTGTCACATCAATCTCCATCTCAGCAAAATGGTTTGCCATTTGCCTATTCTCAGCTAGTTGCAAAATTAATTATGCAATGGTTTTTTTTTTTTTCCTGAAGTTTGAAAGTTGTTTTTATCTTGGACCGATGCAAGTGGTGCCTGCTTTGCTCAATGATAAATTGCTTGTTTCTTTGTTCATTGTCCATAAAGATAAATTATGAGGCATGGACCTCCCATTTAAATCTTCGCCACTTATATCTTTTCTGATGTTCTGATGTTAGATGATTAACGATAAATACTACCCATGTTACTTGGACTCAGCATTTTCCTTGGTTACACAAGTAGTAAAAAAAATATAGAGAGAAGATAGGGCATTTTAAAAAACATGGGGATAGAGTAGTAAATTTTAGCATAATATGGGGGCACTTTTATAGTTTTCCCATAAAGAAAACAGAAGATTGTTCCTGATTAATTAATATTCTTTAATTGAATTAAGGATCCTAAATAAAGAAGGAAACTAACAGAAAATTTCTTAATTGGTCTTGGATATCCTGCATCACATGATTCAAAGTTCGGAACTTGGAGAGAAATGTTTCTAAAAGGGGACAAGAACCTGTCTTTGTAGTCATGAAATTGAATATAAATACAAATTATAAGAGTAACGAAATTTTTGTTAAAATATTGAATTACCATGTATTAAACATGCGTTAACTGAAAAGTGAAATGAAGTGGAATATGGTCTACCATATTGCAACAAAATGGTTGAAATTTATGCTCTATATAAAGCCACATGGAAAAGTTTATTTCCTAGTTTGACGTGTATTTTCACTTTGAGAGATTCATTTATGTTCCATGAGCTACTGTGATTTTGTTCTTTACATGGTATAGTATCTCCAAATAGCAAATTTCTTGTGTGTATCATCTTTGAAATCCCTAGGAAATCAAAATAAGCTAGAATCAAATTATTGATAAGGACCATAAGGTCCATCTTTAGTCATTGTAGTTTTAATGATCTATTTGTTTGGGCAACAATATTAGGAACAAAGGCAGAAAATAGGAAGATAGAAAAATGAAAATTTTTAGATGCAGGGATGTGAAATAGCAATTACAATATTGTCGAAATACTGTAAATAAAAAAGTGGAAATTGTTAGAATCATAGTTGCAATACAAGGTATGTGACCTATCTTGGATCCCATATTAGAAAGTATGTAATTTCAGTGTGGGATTTATACAAATTTGGGGTCTCCAACATCAATGGCTAGCTTTTGAGGTATGGTTCTCCTAAAGTCATAACAATAAGTATCATAATCAACCACTTTTCTCCTAGTTATAATCGAGCAGAGCAGGTGGACACTGTAATTTTGCTGTCGCCTGGGGCTAAGTGATGATGCTGGTATTGCAATGTTTGCCCGGTGCTAGGGGGAAAAATAAACTAGCACACACCACCCTAGCACAGCCAATCCATCGTGGGCATCAGGACTGCCGAGCATGGTGGAATGATAGAATTCGAATTGCAAGATGAGGTATGGGACTTGTCTTGGATCCCACATTGGAATTATGAAATTTCGTGGCTTATATGAACTTGGGCTTTCCAACCTAAATAGCTAGCTTTTGAGGTACGATTTTCCCAAAGTCATGACAGATTGTTTCTACCTATTTTAATTTTCAAACCAAGGATTGCAATGTTGAATAAAGTTGTAAGATTTGCACCACAAATTGTAGATTTGCATGCGTTTTTAACTTTTAACCAATTTCAGCTCCCAATCGAAATTCAAATTAGTTGATACCTGATTCAATTCCATTCAAATTGTGGACTTCTTGATTTTGATAACATTCCCACATTAACGTTTCGATCCTTTAGCCTAGAATTTTATTGTAACAAGGGACATATGCCTAGAAGAACACTCTGACCTAATTTCTACACCTGGGTTCATTGGTTTGATATGGGTTATTATCGTCCTTTTCCTTTTTTTTTTTTTTAACATGGGGTCTGAGAATAGTTTGTCAAGCAAAGTATCTTATCAGATTGAAAAAGTTTGTCATTTCAATATACAGAAACAAGATAATGGAGCCCTGAAGCTCCTTTGGTGTTTATTGTTGCTTCTCCTTAAACTAAGTAATTTGCTTTTACATTGTAGCTTCTAGAAATAAGAAGCATCTATGCAGTATCTATTCCAAAAATATGATTTTTCAGTTTATTATGAGAAAATGATAAAAAAATAACTGCTGCTAATGTAACAGTAAGTTGTAGCGTGTTGTCTGTTTTCAAATCTTTGAATTTAATGGCTCATGTGGCTGGGTGTGCAGTGGCATGAATAGGAGGCATCATATGATGCTAATGTGCTCTCAACTTATTTCTTATTTATGATCATAATATGCATTTTTTGTTTCTTTATTTTTATTTTTTATGATATAATTTTCTGAAATTTGTGAACATTGCAAATGGGCTCATTGTTAATTCATTGGTAGTCAGTGCCTTTGAGATTTTTGCATATGCTTTAACTGCAGAATTACCCTTCGTTTTTCTCTGTTCTATGAACAAATTTTGGACGCAGATGCAGGAGTTTTTGTGTTGTTTTCTTTATTTATTCTATTTTGCCTGTTTTATATATTTGACAGAATGTGCGTAGCCCGTAAAATGGATAATTTTAGCATATTAATTTGCAATTTGAAATTTATTTTGAAATGGCGAGCTAAATTTTGATATTAGATAAAATTTGTCCTTGTTTACAACAATACTCATACTTATTATTTATCTTCATTTCAATTATCAATCCTGTTAATAATCTTTTTTCAGGATCACCTATGTTTTTTGTTTATTATAATGTATCAGCAATGGATGCTTCCATTTTTATTCAGTTTTTTAGCAGTTTTCTAGTTTTGGGATTCTTTCATCTACATATCAGTTTATGATATTCTATCCTAATCTACTCTGAACCATTCGACAATCCAACCTGTTATTGCAGGCAAAGTGGAGACAGGAAGTGAAGGCAAAAGAGCAAGCTTTGGTGCAGGTAGAGGAGGAACGACGCTCCAAAGAGGCAGCTGAGGCCAGTAGTAAAAGGAAGCTGGAGTCTTTGCGCCTTAAGATAGAAATAGACTTCCAACGGCACAAGGATGATCTCCAAAGGCTTGAGCAGGAGCTTTCGCGTCTAAAATCATCTGCAGAGCACACTGACTTGAACAATCAATTAAATGCTGCACCCTTAGGAAAGCCCGAGAAGACAAAGCCCCAAGTAGAAACAATTGCTAGGCTGCTTCATGAATTGGATAGACTGGAGGATTCGTCTGACAAAGGAGCAAACTGTGATAGAGAATGCATAATTTGTACGAAAGATGAGGTCTCTGTTGTTTTTCTTCCATGTGCTCATCAAGTTATGTGTGCCAGTTGCAGTGACAATTATGGGAAGAAGGGTAAAGCTACATGTCCGTGCTGTCGGGCAGCAATTGAACAGAGAATTCGTGTTTTTGGCGCAAGCTCATAGTGATGGTTTGGCATAAGAATTAAAAATTTCTCTCCCCGGAGAGTTAATCTTTTTCGCCTGGTATGATTGATATTATGCATTTTGCTGCAGTCAATGGGGCTGCTTGCTATATTTTTAACATATAATTTCCTTTTGAAACACTTCTGCTACTTAACACCACAATGAGCTGGATTGTAAATAAGAACCAAGATTCTCTTAGGCTCATGCTTTTACATAAATATACTTGCCTTAAAGGTGTGGCTGCTGCTACTCAAGCAGGAGGGTGTCCTTAAATAAAAGCCGAGTTTCGTTAAAAGATTATGCTTTTGTCCTAAAACAAACGAAACGTTTGTTTCGTCTGATTGTTGCCGTCAGCTTGAAATTGAGGATTATTATATACAAGAATATTCGTTGAGCTTTGATTGGTTCATTTTTAAAAAATTTATGTAACTGAAATAACAGCTCTATAAAATTAAAAGCTGAACCAAGTCAAATTAAAGAGAAAAAAAAAACAAATTTAAACAGTTGGGTTTAATTTGGTTTGTTCGATTATTTTTCACTACTTTAGCTTTACAGGATGCAGTGCAATTTGGAAAAGGAAAAAGAGAAAGGAAGAAACAATAAGATGATGTCTAGGCTTTCGCAAAATCAGAATATAAGCTATGCATGGCCATTGGTTTGGTTCAAACTAGAATCGAATTAGACTTTGGTGAATTGAAACTAGTCCAGAATTAAGGATTCTAAAAGATAAACTGGAACTAGAGGTTTAGGGGGCCATTTAAGGTTCATTTTGCTATGAAAAGAATAATTACAAGTAACCCGAAACGATGGTTCAGTTAGTATATATATTAATTATTGATTTTGGTTTTTTTTCTTTTACATGCTTGTTTGTCCTTTTATATCCAACAATTTTACTTTAAATTTAATTCAAGCTCAAAATTAAAATAATATATATTTGTAATTTTACTATAGTTATCATTTTTAAGAATTTTTTATATTTATTAAATTTATGAACTTCGTAAAAATAGCAATTACAAATTTACAATTTTTTTACAATTAAATATTTATTCAATTATAAATAGATTGTGCTCTGAAAATATATAATAATAAAATATATAAAAAAATAATATAAAAAGATATTAGATTCCTAAACAAAATCTAATTAACAGATAAACTAGAATTCTTACTATCCTCATTCAATTATAATTATCTCTCTATCAATAAAAATATTTTCAATTAAGCCTAAAAAGGGCTAATTCACGATTCACTCAATCTTCAAATTTCGAGAGTTAAACAATTAGTGCGGTGAATGTGGAATACACTTTTACACCATAGACAAACCCGATCTTTTTCACTCTTGATAGCTATGGCTAACGATTTAGGTGAACATGGAGGGCCAGGGCAATACTCATAGCGAAGCAGCTGCACAACCCATACTAGCTCCTCCACCAACAACCAATCCTTAGGTGGCAGCTGCACTAGCCCATGCCTACTTGCAATTCACCACTATGTTAAAGCGCCTTTTGGAGACCCCACATCCTAACAATGACTTGACACCATCAGACGGACCAACAAACCTTCACCACAAGGAGCACAGTAAACCTCCATCGTCGTTTAGGCCATAAAGCCACTTGACATTTGAACAATTCCAGGAGGCAGAATCAGAGGTGAACCTTAGTATGACCACCCGTTACAGTCAAGAACTGAGCCACACCTAGCTAGTCTTGGATAATGCTAATCTTCGAAACGTTGTCAAAGAGCTAGTTAGAGAATGTCGAGAGATAGGAGAAGTAGGGGATTATAGTCCCCAGCAGGATTTGCCATTGTCAACCAATATTTTGGGCCCAGCCTTTCTCCTAAAATTAAAAACTCCAACCTTCCAACCATACGAAGGATATACAGATTCCCAAATCCACCTGGTGACCTTTCGAACCCTGATGAACTAGCAAACCAACTTGAATGACCTTATGTGTAAGTTTTCCCAATTACATTGAAAGGAGCAACCCAAAAGTGGTACAAGACACTTAAAACATGGTCTGTTCAATCATTCTCATAGCTAGCCATGGCATTCCGAGCTTGGTTTATAATGAGTGTACCATCTAGAAAAATATCATCTGATCTAGTTGACTTGAAAAGAGAAGAGGGAGAGACTTTGAGATAGTGCGTCTCTAAGTTCCAAAGCATGGCAATGCAGGTGGAAAATTTGAAAGATGAGATAGCTATCAGTGCTATGGCGAAGAACTGGAGGTACAACAATACAAAATATGTTAATCCAACCTATCTTATTGTTTTTTTTTCTTGTGAAGCTGGACTTGTTGGAGTTATTATGTTGCAAGATGTGCTTGTTGGTGGTGCAGTACATCAAACAAAATTGGAGTGAATTTTATCTGTGTGGTTGTTGACAAATTAGTAAGGGTTGATTATCGACTTGTCGTTTTGTGTACATTTGTTTGAGGATTATTTCTGTGCACATAGGCCTTGACCATAGTGGAACAAGAAGCTTAATAGAAAGAATCTTTCAAAATGAGAGGGACTTTATTAATCCTTCCAAACCTCTAATATGTCTTTCAGTGAGTGCTAAGTATAGGGTATTGGCATCCTACCTTGAGTATATCATCAAGAGTTCTAATAGCACCCAACCATCATCTTTGGCTTGTAAGTTTATTATTGTATGAACTTAAACATATTTATTAATAATAAAAGTGACTAAGTACATGTAATTAGATCAAATTTTTACCTTTTTTTCTTTTTGAGAATTAATTTTAACTTAATTGGATTGGATTATGTATGTTTGCAGTAATGGGTTCAAAATATTTTTTTTTCTTTTTTTTTCTTTGAAAATATTTGGGGTAAATTTTAGTTTTCTAGTCCTATTTATTCATGTACATTTTCTAGTTTAATTAATGCGATTGATGGCTTTGAGATGGTGGCTGAATTTTTTGGGCAAATTGTAAGAAAATATAAAATGGAGGTTAAAAATGCCAATTTCCATAAGGCAAAAGGCAACTGACTTAAAGGCATTCAACTGATTGTGATAATTTTGGATCCATTCTACTTTGGGCAATTGACTTTCTAGTATGACCTTGGATGATATGATATGGATTTCAATAGGAAGAACTACCTCCGTCCCATATACCAATGAATAAGGTGTCACCCCAGTTGGCTTTCTGATGGAGGTTCTGTATTCCCATAAGGCCATAAGGCAAGTGCTCATGTGAAGTTCTGTGATCTCAAAAGGAACCCCCAAATTCGCATATGATGTTTGTTTGAATGAACTGAACTACCTTTCTCGAGTTTAGAACATGATAAGAAGTAGCTTCTACCTAATTATGAAGTAGTCAATGGCTATCAAGATATACTTGTGCTGATTGGATGAATTAGGGGTGATTCTGCCCAATCACATCAATTCCCCATGTCGTAAAAGGCCAAGGTATAGAGATAGGATAAAGAGCTATAGGGGGCATCTTCCAGCGCTTGGCATAAATATGACATTCATGACACTTTTGAACAAGCTTGGCACAATTTGATCTCATGTTAAGCCAATAATAATTCTAATTGGTGATCTTATGGGATAAAGTCATTTCGTTCATATGGGGGCCTTCTTCTCCGCCATGCACCCATTCCATTATTTGTTAGGCATCTTCTTCAGTCATGCACTTGAGATGTACCTAATTCCATGTTCGATTGTACAGAATACCATTATAGAAGTAATCTTTTGATAACTCCTGGAGAGTCCTCTTGTCAGATTTAGAGGCACCCTCAGGGTCTTCTTCCTCTTCTAAGCATGTTCGAATGTCCAAAAGCAATGGTTTGTCGTTGGCAAGCTAGAGGTTGCAGTAGTAAGCTGGCTATTGATGACTCTAAATATTCAAAGGCTTGATGACCATGTCTGATCTGCATCAACCATAGAGGTATTTGATTACCTTCTTCATAACAAACTTCAGATCGAATGCTATAAAGATGATGGCCCATTTTACCATCTTAGTGTCCAAAATCGGCCTCCCCATTAGGAATTTCAAGGGGCTTTGGTCAGTGATGATATGAGTAGTGTAGGAGTAAAGGTAGGGTTGGAGTTTGGTGCATACCCATGTTAGGGACAAACATAATTGTTGAATCTTATTGTACCTCAATTCTGTGGCCAGCATATTGCTTAGATAGTAAATAATATTTTCTCTGTGGTAATCTAATTCTTCCTGTGCCAATATCACTTATATGGCTTTGTCAATCACTAAGAGATACAGAAGAAGTGGTTTTCTACACCTTAGAGGCTGAAGAACTAGAGGATTAAGTAAGTGTGCTTTGATATGTTTAAAGGCTTTCTGACAATGGTAATGCTAAGTCTTTAGGGCATTGAGGATGATGGGCTTTTGCACCATCTCGTGGTTCTCAAAAATCATTTGAGAAAACCAAATCTAACGAGTTTAGTTCATTTTAATTAATAAAATTGATTTTTGTCAAACTCACTTAATCCTCATGAAAACTGTTTCTTTACTTTGTTAAGGATTTTGTTTATTTTTGGTATTGCCACACTAACTAGGGAAAATTATTAGATTAATTAATTTTTTGAAATCAATTAATTAAATTTTAACCAAAGATGAGTTCGAGAGTTGAGTATAAAAATGGAAAGGTTTTGCACCCATTTCACCCGGTTTAAATCGGTCTCCTAATTGTCCGAATATTCACGATTTATTGATAATACGATTAATTAAGAATTTAATGTAAAATATTTTTATGCAATTTTTGAAAACATGTGAATCATTCAAATATCAAAATAAAACACACGAAGCATAAATAAACATCCAAGAAGGAGAGATGAGAAAAGAATTACAAACCATCTCCTAAAATACATTCTACCCAATTAACCCATACAAATTCCTAGATCACTTTGATTAATACAAACCGATAACAATAAAAATTATTACACACCAAAAGAAATAGATATAAATTATAACATACCAATAAAATGAGAATTCTTATGGGTTCATCAAAAATCACAAAAATATTATATCCCCAATTTCAATATTGTATTGCAAACACTCATCAAGAAAAATTATCACAAATATTTAACTAAACACTCATCAAGAAAAATAAGCATGACACACACAATCATTCAATTAATGTGATAATGATGGATGTAGATATTAAATTATTAAAATCAAAATAAAAAAAATGTTAGATCATAATTAATTAAAGGGCATTAAAATAAATTGCACAAAATTAATACCAAAATAAAAAAATAAAATAAAGTGAGTAAAAATAATAGAAATGAAATAAATGGTAGAAATTTAAATTGTACAAAATAAATATTATATGGCTATATTAATGTACAATATAGAGAAAAAATTTAGAATGTGCATAAAATAAATGTTATTAGAGTCAGAATGCCAATAGATCTAATAATTATAACAAAGTTTCATGCTCATGATTACAATATTCATCTTATGAGGATGAATAAACTTCACGAATCATTGAAAAAACAATGTTATAATTATCAACGTACTCATCTGAATTCAAGAAATGAGTTATACACCATAGCTTAACTCATTTTGATCTCAAAATCTAGGCCCGGTTTGAGTTTTCAGTGTTGATCGGTCACTGAGGTTATGATTTTACACCAATAAAAGTGACTCACTGTAACATCTGCACCAGTTGAGTTGCTAGCTTGAAATGTTAACTTATTTTAAGCGAATCCCACATTGGGTAAGCACAAGGTGGGAATAAAGTACATAAGAATGGGCAAGCCTTAGACTAGTAAGAGGCCTTTTGGGCTATTGAGTGGGTTATAGCCTATGAATAAAATCGCACAGGCCTAAGTAGGTTTGGCCCAAAGCAGACAATATCTTGCTAAGCATGGGCTATTATAGACTTGGTATCAGAGCCAAGCCTTGTTCTTATGGTTGGTGCTGGGGCAAACCTCAGTGAGGATGCTGAGTTCCTATGGGGGGGAGTGTAACATCCACACTAGTTGAGGTTTTAGCTTGAGATGTTAGCTTATCTTATGCGAATCCCACATATGCTAAACACAAGATGGAAGTGAAGTACATAAAGATAGCCAAACCTTAGACTAGTAAGAGGCCTTTTAGGCTATTAAATGGATTTTAGCCCAAGAACAAAACCACGCGGGCCTATGTGTGTTCGGCCCAAAGCAGACAATATCTTGTTAGGCATGGGACCAAAGAACAAAACCGCACTAGTTACACTCGCATCCCATTCCAAAGTAATCGTAACTCATAATCGTCAAAGGGACCAAAGAACGCAATTTAGTAGATTTCTAGGAAGCTATGACATGATTGATAGCATTATGACTCATGCCATAACACTTATGGTGCATGCCATAAGCGTTATGACGTGAGTCATAACTAATGATTAACACCATAGCAGCCCAAAAAGCTGCAGAATTGGCTGAATGCAAGTTTTTCTCACAGACAACTTAAAAATTGACGATTTAAAAGAAAAATATAAAGGAAATGAACTAACAATGATAAATAGATGAAGTTCAGACTCTCAGTTCATCTTGTTTTGAAGATATTGCTTGATTTGCTTGAAATTGGTGAATAACACCCTATGAACTTCGATTCTTGAAGGATGAGCTGAGATTGTATGGTTGATTTGTATTTCTAAAAGTGTTTATGAACCTAAAATACACTGTGATTTGCTGGAAACACAGTCTCACTCAAAAAACTACCAAAACTCTCTTAGACTTTTATAGAAAATTGATTTTTTAGTTGTGTTTTGTTTTAATTTTTGTTTTGTTTATTTTTGTTTGTGTTTTGTGATTGCTAAGGTTTTTCTGTTTGCTCAAAATGCCAATTAAAATTTCCACCTAAAATGCCAACCCCTTAATCCTAAACGTAAGGTTGTATTTATAGGCAAAAGAGGGGTCTGACACTATTTAGTGCCTATTTGGCAGGTTGAACCCACATGTGGGCCCCACTGATGGGTCCCACCAAATGAGACGACTTTTAATTTTTCATGAAACCAGTTCGAATGGTGTGCACATTGACATACAATGCAAAAATTTATCTAGGGTGAACCCAGGACTCATTTTTGAATTGCAAAAATGTGAAAACAATTCGATGGATTCAGTTTCTTAAACTAAGATTATTAGTTTGAGAATCAAATCAATCGGACGTTCTAAACTCGTTTTACCATAAGAAATCGTCACCACCATTAATGTGTCCCTTAAAGTCCATTAACAGGCTCAATAAGGACCACTATGGGTCCCATTGATGAACTAGTTCAAGTTTCACGAAATTGGTCTATGAGGTGCGTAGAGCAATGAACGATGCCAAGACGTGTCACGGGTGAACCCGAGATGAGTTTTCAGGCTCTGCCTCGGTATGAACCTTGAAAACATTAAAAGGCATAATGGGTTACAGGCATAATGAGTTACATTTCTTAACTTTGGATTATTAGTCCAAGAATCAGATTCATCAGGTGTCTTAACTTTACTTTTAGCAATAAAAGTTATCATCACTAAGTCTATCTTTTGGGCAAAAATTGAACATCTATAGTTTGCCCCACTTTGATAACAATTTGCTTTTCAAGCAAAATAATATCCAAGTGTATAATAGACACACAAGTGGTAATAATACTTACCTGGTCTGCATTCTCCAAAAGGTTTATATGATTGCGAGATTTGATGATGATACTCCACTTTGGTAGGTCATCTTTCTGGACGGTGAAATGCGAAGTGAAATGCATCACAGGGACGATTTTAGGGGTGTCACTTCAGATGACTTTAATGGATGAAGGGGTATGATGCTTCAATTGATTCGATTGGTGAATGGAGAAATGTGATGCTCCACATAGGCAGCTTCTAGGGTGCATCACTTCAGACAACTTCAATGGATGAATGGGTACGATGCTTCAACCAACCCAATTTTGAAATGCTCCACTTCGGGAGGTTTTCCCTAAGGACAGTGAAAGGTGAAATGAGATGGGCCATACATGCAGCTTCAAGGGTGCATCACTTTAGATGACTTTAATGGATGAATGGGTGCAATGCTTCAACTGACCCAGTTTTGAAATGCTCCACATCGGGAGGTTATCCCTTAAGACGGTGAAAGGTGAAATGAGATGCACTATACAGGTGGCTTTCGAGGTGCGTCACTTTGGACTCCTTCAATGGATGAATGGGTGCAATGCTTTAAGCAGCCCGATTGGTGAATGGTGGATGGATGGATTGTGCCATGGTGATTGTTAGTGATTTCTGCGGCTTCCTTAGGCTGCTCCACTTGGATAGAAGCATCATGCCGGACGGCTTAAACTGGGCTACTTCGCTTTCGAGAGGGGCTTCACTTCAAACAGCTTAAATTGGAATTCTCCACTTCGGGAGATGCGCCACAGGAGATGACTCAACTGAAATTCTCCACTTTACTGGGGAATTCGTCTTTTTAAATGGTGAAAGAGCCTACTGACCCTATTGGGGAATTCTTGCAAAACCACTCTTGCAGTACAGAAAGGAAGGCTATGGGCCATGGCATGTATCACTAAAGGTTTACTGGCTATATACGTGAGTTGGATGTAGCTTTCAGCTTATTGGGTCGAATTGAGCCCGTGGTCTTACATTGGGCCCAAAAGCCCATTTTGCCTATATAAGGGTAAACCAGGGAACACTACAATACCCTCTAAGAATCATTTTCACTTGATAACCAAGTATTCAAAAGGACCCAATACTCAATCATCCCAATCCCTGCAGAAACAATATCTTCATAGACTACTCGCTTGACCTGTTAATATTTGCGAGCACAGCGTGGTAGCAACAATATATCAGCTACTAGTGACCATCACCAACTATTAGTTATTACAAACAACTAGACCAAATATGACCGTCATTGATTAGTTTTACATTTTTATTTATTTGATTCACAATTGAACATATAATTTTACTAATTTGGTACTTTAATTTTTGAATTAACTAATGTTGTGTAAATTAAAAACTAAAAATAAAGTTTAATGTTCAAATTATGTTATATAGAGCTTATTTAGTCACAATTGAAAAAGAAGATAAGTTTAGTGATATCTAATCTACATGGTTCGATTTTAGTTCTTATGCAAAAGTTACTTTAATGCATTGGTATTTCCAAGTCTACATTTTTGTCTTTATATTATGAGAACTCAGTCGAAAGGAAATATAAAAACTAAAACACAATCTCATCTAAATGAGGAAAAACAAACAATAATAAAGTTCTTTTTTTGGTTGCATGATAAAAGCAAACGATAGACAATAACTATATATAACATATA